>JAQFYB010000018.1:0-117908 GCA_034694085.1 Pogonognathellus longicornis
TCAGATACACATACTATCATACATGATTTCAGATAGCCAGTTCTGCGTTTGTCTATTATAGAGAGAGTACGTCCTTGGTGTGCACCCCTCAGCTTACTATCCTGGGTACGTGCCTGAATGTGTATTACTTACTACTTGGATGAAATAGTTTGAATTTTGAATTGAGATGTAGTGAATCGCGTGAATCACAATCTTTTTAGGTTATAATTATTTTTTATCAAGTTGACTGATTTCTGTTTTGTGTTGTAGCGTATGTTGTGTGAGTTATTTTGAATGTACTTTGTTATTAGGACAGCGTGCAAAAAAGTGTGACTGTAAAATTATAGAAGATTCTATTAAATGATGTAATTGTAGTATTACTGTGTGAGAGGAGTGTCAAGTTGATAGAAGATGATTGTTGAGACTATTCTGAGTTTGAAGGGAGTCTACGATTAAACGTGGCCGTAGCTGGTTGCTGACAAAGATTATTGCTTCAGATTCACAGAAATCACATATCATTCTGCCCACTTTAGTAGTTTTCCTTCATATATTTCATTATGCTCTTTGTGTAGCAACATATTTTGACTTCTCTTAGAATGCAATTGTAGTAAATGGCCACAAACATGAAAAAATATCAAGTGGGACGTTGTCGGAAATACAACAACACATCATAATAGGAATGAAGAAAAGTCTGGATTTGGATGAAGTAATCTCATTCAATTCACTCAACTAGCATCTCATTGTCAAACTTATTTATTTGTTGGATTGGAGTTGGATTTTGATGAGTGAAAAGAGTCGAGAATCCTTTTTTAACATCTTTAGCAACTCATTTTCTTCGGATTGGTTGGACAGCGATGATTTAAGTCTCACTATGTGCCAAGAAGCATGCACCAACTTTTTACATCATCCTACAACTCTATTTTGCTCCGTTTTCGATTCTCCTCTTTTTTACCCTCCTATCATCAACCACCTATAGCATTCTCCTCTTCTTTCGAGATTGTTATGCTATATTACGTCTATGTATAATACCCACACCATTTACACTCTAGTTTCTACCAGTATTATTATTATCATTATTAGTTGCACATGTAGGTAGGACGTGTATAGGTACGAGCTAGTACTAATGTAGACATTCAACGTTTTTCAGGGAAACTGCAGGCTCATCTTCCATTTCAATGAAATACGCAATAATATAATACAGACAAGTTTGTAAGCGTGTGTGTGTCTCCTACTTATTTGTAAATGTGCATGTGTAATCTGTATCTCTTTACTTACTTATAAATGAGATCTGTCTGTGTGGCAAATGTAATAAGTCATATGTTAGTAAACCAAAGCACGTTCTATAATAAATACTCTCACTTCTATTTCTGTCCTCATTCTCTCAGCCTTAATGCTATACACGCTTTGAGTGAAATGCTGACAAATACGGATAATATCCGTATTTGTCAGCATTTGTATGCAATTGTATGCATGTATGTTGTAGATATTATCTACTGCATGCATACACTACATACAATTTACTCATAATGTATTTTCTTGCCATGAATGTGGATCTGTCCTTTAGTTTTGCTATAATATTATATCTTGTACGTACCTATGTGAAATGTGTGTTTTGTTCAACACTAAAATATTCTGACTGAAGTCGCTGTGCTGAGGGAAATGGCAAGGTCCTGTGAATCACGATTAAATTCATTCGAGAGAGTCACCATCATCTTCTTAGCTTTTGGGTGTATGTAAAAGGCACTCACCTGTCTGTGTTGTGTTTTGTTGTGTGTTTGTGTGTGTGAATGTGCTGGTGTACTTTTTCATTAGGTATATACAATATATCTTCATTCCAGATGAACGTTCAATCTCTACGATTGTATTTAAGTACATAGAAGATTTTCATGTATTCATGTATACTGCAAGTTAGTGCAAGTAAGTGATTCTGAGAACTGTACTGGATATACACAGCGGACACATGCGTATGAATTACGTTGCATTATGCTAAAAAGAGAAATGATTATAGCTGTTGCAGCATTGTAACAAAAACAATGTTACGCCCTATAAAACATAAATAGATCACAGGATTCAATAAACCTTTAATTTTGTCATGATTTCCTGCGTTTTAATTTCTTGAGACTCGTAGTTGAGTTGAGATGCCTTGAGTTATAATTATGGGGGTCTAATGTAACTAAACTAAACGTGTGTGTTATAAAGTTATCTGTGATACAATCGACATTATATGTAGTGAATATTCTTTCCTCATTTATTTGTACATATAAGTAGACTTATGTGTCTTGTGTATCTAGGCACTGTGTTGTTGTGTATATACTTTGCATACATGGAAGATTATGAGATATAGTGAGAGTGGAATTGTAACATTGTGAATGAGTGAGAATTTGAGAAGAGACCACCTACATATTAACCTTAAACGCAATGAATGGCATTTTCTATTTAATCCGATCCTATCGCATCTTTTTTATTTGTATGCTAAAATGAAACCTTATACACTTTTTCAATTCCAGCAAGGCATACGTCACTGCAGTCTGAGTACAAGGCATTTCCATGAGAGAGCTTAGAGACTAATGAAAGCCTTTGAATATATAAACTTGTGCGTTTTGCAAGGCAATGTCACTGATTGGGATTGATGGCAGATGACCTAACTACTATAGTTTACACATACTACATCTTCTCAACCTTTGCATCTTTGTAATAACAATATTAATAACTATGGTCTGCTAAATTAAAGGATTTTGCATCCTCTACCTGTCATTGTAATTCTTACCCATATTCCACTCTAAGAGAGTCATACATAATATTATTTCTATTATGTCAGCATTAAAACATATGTCTGTTTTGTTGTCCCATCTCCAAAGTGTTGGGACCTCGAACAGGAGAATAAATTACGGATGAAAATATTTGTGTGTACGGCTTTGCGCAATAAGTATGAAATATGACATACAACAAGACTACCTAGGTAGGGAAAACTAAATGTCTCGAGATTTTTAATACCACAGTAAGTGCTGTAATTTGTCTGTTAATTGATTTCGAATGGATTTAATTCTTGTACATGCAACTGCACATACTGTTAACACCAATTTCTACTTATTTTATCTGTTAAAAAACTACCACAGTCACAACAAAATGTTCAAATGTTTACTTCCATTCTGCTCACAACTTTTTTACAATCCTCATTTATATTTTGTACATCCAAAAAGCGTGCAATTATTGCAACATTAATGAGAAATATTAGCATAAAAACACTATTTGATGCAACAGTGATCATTCTCATTTTAGGTACAAAATATCAAACTACCTTACACAAGCAATTAATAATGCTTCTTTTCATTTAGTTTTAATGTTATTTAATTCGAAAATTAGCTGTTAAATTACCATAATGTGATAAGAGTCTAATCAGTATAATGAAATAATGGTGGCTAGCATTATATTTAGAATTACCTAAAATCTTGAAGTGAATCTGTGGAAGTTAAGGAACAAGAAACGTGTATATTGAGTGAAGTTTCGTTTCGCCCCGTTTTTGGCTGGCATTGATTTTTGTCCACTAGGTATTGTTATTTTTCCAATAGTCTCATAGTCTCATCCTTTACCTTAGATTTTCCTGAAATTTGCATTCTTTATTACATAGAGCATTGTGCCAGAAAATGTCAAAGACAATAATAGTATGTTGCAAGTGTAATATTATAATATTGGTTAGAATATGACTGTGTTTATCTTGAAATCCTCTAATTTATATTCACTAAGTATAGAATTTACATGAAAAACTAAATACGAAATGCATCAATGATTTTTGTCTGGTTCAAAGCCAGTCAATGTGAAAAATTCATAACCCACTTGTCTAAAAATGAAATATATTTATTTTGCAAGCCTATAGCAGACATCCTCAATGTATGTGTTTATTTCCGCCGAGCAGCCCAGGGTCGCAATCACATGCATATATACTCATAATAATAATATGTGAATGTCAAAATGCAAATTTGGCGAAATGTTAAGTTAAAATTGGATGTGCACGAGAGATGCTGCATACATAGTCAGTGATTCAAAGTCAAGTCAAATCATGGGTCAGAATCAAATTGCTGTTAGCTATGTGTAATATGCATAAATTTATAATGTCCTTATTGTCCGACGGGGCATGTGTCCATTTATTGGAATGACGCTATTTACTATTTACAATATCCTCTATTACTCATGCACGCATCTCATATACCTATTGTGCGATGCACAAAGTTTCTAAATTGCAAGTTTATCGAGTATTTCCATTCGATCAAGTTGTTGCATGACTGTCGAGAGAAACACATTGTTAGTTTACAGTAACGTTTCAAGTTAAATAAATGAACAGTTTAACGTAACAATTGTTGTAAATCCAATGTATGTACTATTCATGCATGTACAATGTATGTATGTCCGTCCATGTATGCGTATATACAGAAACTAGAAACACAATAACATGAAATCTTGTCTGAAATGTTAGTGGAGTGCAGAACAAGCGTTCACATCTTGTTCCATTATTACTACAAACTACAAACCATACACGTTTTGGAAATGTACAAGGAAGAGCAAAATGCACTTTGCACGGCATTCAACTTATTGCCTCATCATGAAAGCCAAAGTAAAATCCTAAATGCAAGAATAAAACTACTCTTGTCTGGGTCGAGGTTGAAATTGAAACGAACGGTTCTCTGTCTCTATCTCTCACTTACTTGGCTTTTCCGACTTAATCGTGTTTCCAAATTGCCAATTGTATTCCTCCATCACACTGTACTTCGACGACCACTTGCACAAAATGCTGAATTATTATAAGTATTCATTCAATATATAGGTGCGTCATAAATCAGCTTGCAACCCAATGCTCAATTCTTCCTTCCACCAACCAACCAATAATCCCCAAACAAAATTATAACTCAAGTGATAATTCTTTGTCGACACAACAGACACGTTTCCTACTTACAAATATTTCCAGTCCTTCTATAGTAAGTCTTGTATATCAGAGCACAATTCCCCGACCTAGCTAAATATTCCTCACTCTCAATAATATACCTTCTAAGCAATCCTAAGTCTTCATAATAATTTGTATACACCTTAGCTTGTATTTAATTTCCTCAATATATATTATTGCATATTGGTGTTACATATTATGGTCTACATAGGTAATTGTACTAGTAATATAGTAGTGCTGCATTATTAGCACTTTAAAATGCAACCTTACAATCAGACAGAGTAAATGGATGAGCAATTGTGTATGTAAACTTTGGGCTGTCTCGGTGATGATAGAATGCTCATAGTAACTAAACTGCTAATGCAGGCAGGCTAATATACAATGGAATACAATAGTATTTTTTGTCGTACGAACAAGTGGTGCTTACAGATTACACACTACATACTTATACTTGCATTAGAACAGAGACTAAAAACTTAAGGCAAGTGTTGGTACTAGTTGCCTTTACACACACAAGCATAGCACCGCATATAAAGCGATCAAGTGGATGAGATGAAGGATAGGAAGAAATAAGACGAAGGATCCTTCTGTGAATGTGACTGGCATAGTTAGACTAAATACATTTGCCTGGCATCATGGTTGAAGCCTGGCCTAGGATGGTTAATCTATGGTTGCCCCAAGAATGCAGTCTGAAGACTGAGAGGCTTGAAGAGAAGAAGAATCACCGAAAAAAAACGTGTAAAAAGTTAACAAGGAATATTAGCACGAAGAAGAAGCTACTCCGTTTCCTGTCATAAATTCGTCCGTGTATAGATGAAGGAAGAGTGTGGACGACTGAACCAGAACCGAACCGACTAAATAATATTTTACTTATTCCTCCTCCACCCATTATTTACTGCGTATTAGTTAGTTTATGGGATGAGGAGATGGAGAGAGACTTAAGATGAGACACAAGAATGCCTTTCACAGCAGTAGGTAATGCAGCAATGTATATATCTACATAAAAAATATCAGAGGAGCCAGAAGAACACAGAAAATTCAGCAGAATATGCGATGGGAATCTCGGTATTTGGATCTTCTCTTTTTACTACCCAAAATCCCTTAGAACTGAATTCACCAGAAGGATTCTAAGCAAGGCAGAGGTTTATGTGGTGTTTGTACATACATGGAGACTGGTGCATTGCATCTGTTCTTGTAAGTTACAGGTGATGATGAAGATCTTTCCAGATAAAAGTAAAATCTTGGATGCACAGATTATTATCACACACTCGACTACTACTACCTGTGTGCCTGCATGTGAGACTGAGACTGTGAGAGACGTAGCCTTTTTTCAATCTCAACCACCATCCAGAGTTCAGGGAGCAGACTCCGATAAACATTACTGTCTTGTTATTATATTAGTAACTTAGTGGTTGTTCCTTCGAAGTTGGAAGTATGTCCAGGCAGTGGAAATGTAATAATGGCATAGTCCTATGTGTCCGCAGATGTTGTTGTATCTCACACAATTCTTGACCTTTCTTATTATGATACGTTTACGATTGTCTGAGCAATCAATTCTTCTGGGAGATGAGATGAGCTGCGATTATTTCTTATTTTTTGATAAAGTTCTCTGCTCGCAAACATTTTTCATTTTGGCAGCCTTGTAATGTTTTGTAGCAAGTATAATAAATGATAATACACTAGTACACATTACATATTGCCTAGCCACTAGCTGACTAATATTCCTCTTACACAAGTGTTGTTGGCAGCAAAGTAAAATTACATTTGTACTCCTGATAAGTACCAACTTAAGCCAAAGATTTCAATTTCCATGATTAAAGACTATCATCTCAGATGTATTTGCATGCCTCTACACAAGATACCTACATGGGAGAACGACATCAGCAGCACAAGTTGTGTGTCTGCTGCAGTGCTTCGTTGCATCCGTGTACCTTTGCTGAGCAAGGGGTTTCGTTGGTCTACCAAGTGGAATGTGCACACAGATCCCAATGCACTACAAACTACAATATGAAAACACTAATGTGAAGAACAGAATAGTGATAATTGCTCATGGTGTTAGCATTTCAGCTATGTTTAAGCTTTTTCTCAAAGGCAAGTTTTCCTTTTTCTTCTTTTTTCAACGTACTCACACAGCGTGAGTTTCAATTCCTTGCCATATACATGTAGCCTCCACAATGCAATCGTCTAACTGATATCTATTGGTTATGGAACCTAAGCTATAATTCTATCCCAGTACCTACCAGCTTTGTTTCCTTTTTGTATTCAAGCAATAAATTAAAATACCAAGACGTTTTGTCACGATACAATCGCCAACGGTCCAACCTTTGTATTTGTACCAAACTACCAAAATACCTACCTATTCAAAATGGTGACACGTCCAGCAATACGATGACTGCATCGATATATCATAATCATTATGCTGAGTAAAAACATTTGTAAGCAAATAATAATTACGCGAGCATTTTTACATTCATCAGGCCAAACGTAGGGGTAAAAATGATTAAAACACAATTTCCTGACATTTATTGATATATAGAATTATAATATTATGAAGGATTGTAAATAAGTTATAAATAATAGTAATTAGGAAATATCCTAAGATGTTTTATAGAAATGCTTTGTCTGTCTTTCTGTCTGTATGATTCTCAACAACGGTTTGAGATAAGTGCTTTAAATTTGACACACTTACTATTATGGTCTAACGCAAGGTCACGTTGCAAGATAGCGTCAATCGGTGAATACCTGACCATATTTGACCTTGCAAGGAAATATGACTCTGAAATAGCCATATTATTACTATTATTATTATTGAATGTGTTATTGTTGAAGAGTATGAATTGATCCATAGTAGACCACTCCCTCCCACTGTACAGCACAAAGTGAATAAAATTAACTACTGGGAAAATATAACCGGGTCAACTAAAAAAGAGGGAAAAAATCCAGGTATATATCGAAATACACCGTGGTGCTTACGATGTTGTAATAAATCCGTTCTGTAAAGGTTTATTATGATGTCATGTTATTGTTATTGAATAATATTTAATATTCAATCAAGTTATGCACATGAACTATGTATCATATTTCATTACCACACCTGGTCCATCAATATTTTTAATTTCTCCCTATTATTACTATATTATCATTATCGAGTGTCTATTGCAATTACTACGATATTATTATTAATTTGGTTACACGTTTTGTTCTGTTTAATAATAATATAGGATGTGGTGGCCAAGGAAATTTTGAGTGATAATTGTAATGAAAGTGGTGATGGAAAATGGTAAAATGGTAGGTAGTTGTGTTGTGAAGCTATATAGGGACAAGGAAAAGGGATTGCATGCTGCATGATATTATTAATACTGAAATCTCACACTTTTACATAACTAAACAAAAAAGTGTTGCAGGAGGAGTAGGGAAGAAGACGAGTGAACAAATACAAGTGGACGACCTAGGTATGTGTTTAAGTACCTGCAGTACCTGTTTTAAGTATCACATAATAACATTTACTGTTTGTCTGGCTCAAAAAGTAAATACTCATATAATACTTTCCATTTTTAATGTCTTTCTCACTTACACAAGCTCATCATCATCCTCATCATCTTTAGTCAGCATGTCAGTCAGACATGCTGTTCATAGAGTGTGCTTTTGAAATGTGTGTGTGTGTGTGTATGTGTACGAGAGAAGAGCCCTTGAAGGTTTATGGGCAACGAGCAAGGACACACTCTCGCATCTTGCCTCGTCGTGTTGGTTGTCAGATAACTAAAACTCTTTATTCACTCCAGCATGAGCAGCATTGACTTGTGATATAAAGAGTTTCGTGGATTTGAGTTGGTTCGTCGAAGCTTTCTTAGAGAGACATCCTTACAAATAAACTGAAATGACAATGAATTTCGACGAACAAAAGGAGCAACTACTCGCCACATCATAGTGTTCATAGAACATAATGGTTTACATGATGTACGACTTTGTTGGAATTACATTACACAATGCATTATACATTAGAGGAGCATATAGGTGCACGGTGGAGCTGTATTTGTGTGTATGTACAAGTCACAACAGAAGAAGTAGTAAGGGAGCGGAGAGGAACACAATAATGCATGTATTACTTAGGAGATGTATTGTTCTTACTTATAACTATCTCTGTGATCAAATTCCCAAGTGTTTGGTGTGAGAGTGCAACAGTTTAGTGCGAAGTGCGGTAAAGCCACGAAAAAATCTTGGCTTGTTTATTTGAGAGTGATTTGTTGACTTTTTCATCATTTTCATTGCCATTCAAGATTCCTATCCAATCAACAAGTATTACTATGTAGGAATGAAGCTCTCCATTTAATTCTCAAACTTGGCTGATGAGCTGAGGGCTGATGTAATGGAATGCGATGTGATCTGACTGAAAAGAGTCAATCTAATCACTAAATGCATAATTACGTGAAAATCAGCCTCTGTACTACAGCGTGACGTACAACAGCCTCAATATACACATTATAACATACCTATAGACCTTCCTCATCCACCAATTCTCAGTCCAAATTGCACACAGTCCCAAACCAAATCAAACCCACAACTAACAGCACAAAGTGGATGATACACTGCTAAAGCAATAATAAGCGCCCCGCATATACTACAACAATAAATATCCTACAACAACAACAAAGGTGTTATTCTGGGCAGATGACTCACACAGTCGCATCGGATCACATCAAATCATAAATGAACACATTAATATTTCTTCTAAACTTACCTGTTCTCCTACATTACTCTTCTAAACGATTCCCTGCAAAAAACAGTCTCACTTTTAGACTCTCTGGCCATCATTTTGTACTTACTGGGGCGTCAAGAATCTTTCTGTACATCCTACGATAAACCGCACTCATTTATTTACTACTCTAGTAATACCGTCATAGAAAATTATCTCAACCTTATAGTTTGCAGTAGCATCTTCTTCAATCCATGTAAAATGTAGTAGTACGTAATAATATTAAGCATGATATACACGTATAAGTGTTTTAAGAAATTTAACTCGCAAAGGCATCTGCCATTCTGCCATATAGTTTGTAGGAAAGTAAATGGGCTCGTAGACCCGTGTGTATTGTATTTAGCTACACAATGCAGTATGCATCAGTGAATTGCTCTTCGTGCATAATTTTTCGATGATATCATTTCATATCATAACAAATCACATAATATCATATAATAAGCTGCATATAGTAATAAACTTGAATGATAAACAAAAACAATGGCACAGCGGAGATGAAATGAAAAAGAAACAAATCTACTACAACTACTAGTAAAACAATGTAATGTTGTATACAAATGTTTACTACTTCTACTACGTAATAAATTCATCGTACTTTGTTCATAGAAAAAGTCTTTGGTAAATTGCAGCTATTCTTCACAGAGAGTTTGTTGTCTTTTCTCCAGCTTACGTACAAATATCTCGCACACAGCTAAATAATTATGTAGCGAAGCCGTGCCTAAATACAAATACAACATGCAAATAAATGGATCCTCTCTCAAGTCAGAATGCTGCTGCTGTGTCACATGATGAGATGGGCGAATTAAAGTAGACTACAGGATTGCAATGTCATATCCGGGTGTAATTTCTACTTTTATAACACACTACCAGTATTTACTATTTACTATAATCAACCGTTGAACAACATTTCTCAGTTTTGGGATTCCAACGTAGAGTTTTTGCAAGAATTTGCAACTATTTTCAACCAAACCAACAAAAGAGTAACATCATGAATCTTCACTGTTGTTTTTCTTAACAACTTCCAATAATATCCATGGAATTCGTACACATACATACATGCATACATATTACTACATACTGTGCTATGTACATACATAGGGATATGCACATGAACAATTTACCTGTGTACGTTTACCCATGGAATGATGATGATGATGATGATGCAATAATCCTCTTCTAGTAATAAAGTCATTACATTGTACACAAAAATATAATAATGTACTTTGGTTTGTTTAGTAGCACTGTCGCCGTTCATATAGAAGATTGTAAGTATTTATGTGTTTTGGCTCCGTATGAGTGATTTGATTACACAGGGTCTAGCTTGTATGAATGTACTACGTATGTTGTGTGTTGCCTTTGTTGTTCATAACTTGTTGTAAGTTGTAAATGGTGGATTTTGAGGTTCGTCTTCGGAGTAGAACAGCGTATGACTGAATTAAAGAATTCTTCTGCAATCATTCATTATCTAAAGACAAAAGTTACATTAGTTTATCAACCTGGGCACGATATTCATGTCGTCGCATGTTGCAATGGAGAGGAATGTAAAGGCAAAGGCAATGCAAATGTTCTGCTCCTTTGATTGAACTTGAGAACATTTAGTGATAATTCGACAGAACATGCACACACAGATACAACACTGTGTCAGTTACTTCAATAGTGGACTTAACATTTTCGACTATAACTTGTTCGTCGACAACAACAACATCAAGATACTATGATTGTTCTAAGAAAGACATAATATGATAACTTATAGGTCTACAGCTAATTTTTTCGTGTAAATGCAAATATTATACAAGTATGTACTTTATATGACTTAGTGTGTGTGTATAACACAATAGAAATCAAATATTATTATAACAGTAGCAATCACTTGTAATCAGTGGGCAGAAAAGAAATATGAATAATCCAGCACAAGTAACAAAAGAACACCCTGCAGTAAGTGCAATTCACAAGATGTACAAAATGAATAAACATGAAGATTATTGCCATCAGTTTCGTATATATGTGTATAATACATACATTTATTTCGTTAACACTTATTCTGTATGAACTCCTACGTACCTACTACAAGACCTACCTTGTATACGTTCAATCGTATGATGTTTACAATGAATTCTGTGTTGCTCACATTATTGAATAATAAATTCCGCATTGAAATTTTAGCTGAAAGTCTCTACGGATGGCGAAACAACCGAGGATTATGCATTGGAGATCAATTGTATATTAATTTTTGGAATCTAAACCCATGATTTGTGATTTTTAAGTAAAAGGATTAGAATTACATTATACAAAGCTGAAAGTTCTTTAAGGTAGCTGAACCAGCTCGTACATACATCATATAAATATACTACATGACTATAGCTACTCTCGAGAAACGTGGCTTCACTCTTGACCAGCAAAGATGCTACACAACTGGAAAATGATAGATGGATTGAATGGAAGCTACAAATTTCAAAGCGTGACTGAATAAGACGCTGCTGTTTTGAACTTAAATGTCAAAGACATTAAGATTTATTGTGGAGATATCATTTTTGTATGTAGTTGCAGCAGAGCTAGGGAATCGGAATGGTATGGTATTCTAAGTAACAGTAAGTTGTATGGTTTTATTTTATAGTGATGTATAGTGTTAGCGTTACGTAATGGGCCAGCCGATGCATGCAAGCATCCAACAGCAATACCGGCTATTGTGTCTGACTGGGCATTTCTATTCTCTGTGTAATAATATTATTATTATGTGTACAGTACATCACAAAGTCTTGCACTACAGATGCACCAACAAACCTAAGCTGGGTAAATGTACTTATATTATACTTACTTACACATAGGTACCAACTTACTCACTACGAGCGTCTTTCGTTCGTTCCTTCGCATTTAATAACTATATCTTTTTTAACTCCCGGAAATGTAAACAATGGCGAGGTGAAAAAGCTAATCTGTGGCCCATTCATGGTGTAATTAACAAAGAACCAAGGAGCCAACAACACACAAGTCAACTCAAGTCAAGGCATCTCTCTCTCTGTATCTAAATCTCCTGAATGCAAAAACTAATAGCACTTGTATACATGTAATGTATGTATGTATATCAATAAAAAAGTAATTATTAGTGATCAACTAATTTCCTTATAACATGATCATACAAAACTGTAGAGCTACATAGCAACTGTAGGAAATAACATTGGCATTTCCCTTGCTTAGTTGCATTAGTGTGTAAAATATTATTATTGATACCATTGTACATTGAAGTGCATATTGGGTGGATGGAAGGAAGGAGGGTAAGTGTAGTGTCTCTAATACAGGAGAGTGTGTTTCACGAAAGATTTATCATTGATGCACAATTCTTTTCTCTTGGAAATAACTGACAATAATTGATACCAGATAGACATCACATTAACAGCCGGAGAAAAAGGAGCCGTCAACTGTTTCAGGCGAAGTGGATGGTGGCGTAAAGAAATGTAAATAGTTGGTATTGGTAAGTGGGAGTGAGTGGAGCTACAGAGAATTATTTGTATTGATGGATGCTACTTAAGAAACTGATGCGGTGAATGCAATGTGTGTAATGTATTATGTACATAGACATTGTCTTAGTATTAGAGGCGAGAAGAATTTATTGGAAGTGGTGTTTGTTGGGTACATGTGTCGAATGTGTCGAATGTGTTGCAAGTGGGTTGATGGTCATGATGATGATGTTGGTCGTTTGGTGTTGTGTTATGTGATGTTCCGTGTGAGTGTGATGTTGGTACGAGCCCTGCGTTGTTTTATCTTGATGTATTTTACTGTTGTATCTGTGCAGACAAAGAATTCTCTCTAGGTGTTTGCCATTTGCTTGTTGTGGATCGGTTTTGACAGTTAAACAGTTAGCATATCTCATTTGATGTGTCTTTTGTATGTATCTAATAGGATGAGTAATGAAATTGCTCTCGAACTTTGAACGAACGTGTGTACGATGAGAAAACCGGATAGACAATAAATAAGGAAAGGCGAGGGAGAAGAAAGCAAGGAAGGCGTCTCGTCACTAATTGTAAGTCAGTACGATATAATTCTAGTGTAAGTGCATAATACACTGTGTTCATTTCAGACCAGAACACCAGACATCAGACACTGCATTGCCACTCACATTCGATTCAACATAGCAGCACTTGATTTGACTTTATACACATCCTAATACAACACTACCACTCTAGTACCACCACTCTATAGCCATAGCCCAGATAATATAATCAACCCACCTTCCTTTATTTCATAACGCAGATTTACACTCTTCTCCCTCTCTCTCTCTCAGAGTCTCAAATGGACTATGTGTGTGTCTCCTGAGTCTGAGTATTAACCTGACTTCTGCAACAATGTAGCAAGAAACACACTGCAGTAGTCATGTTGCTGGCTGTCTCGAGTCGACTCATCTCAAATCTCACAGCCAAAAGTCATTTCGACTAACTGGATATTAGATTTGCGCAAAAAGCTAGTAAATTGTAAAATTGCTTGCATTGCGTTATTTTATTTTGTATTCAATGCTACTCCACTACTTTCAAGTACTTAGACACTTACTCTCCTATAGCCCAATGTACAACACCACCATCATCATCATCTCTCCAACACTAAGCTATTTACCACCATTTATTCCTATACCTACATACTCTATCCATCTGAACATAATAAACGCACAACTCTAGCTACGACTCTTAGTAAGACTACACATACACTCACTATTAGCAATACTCCTAGCTAGTGCAAATTAACCCGCAGATAAAATAATTATGAAAACATAGGGTTTGCCATAAAAGTAAGAGATACCTCTCCATCCTCTCCGTTTTAATTCTTCTTCCCATTCCACTTTCCATCGAACCAACATCACAACAACATCATTGCAACAACAAGGCGAAGAAGAAGATGGAAAGAGCTACTTATTATTAATATTAGCAACTGATACATTAGTATGATGCCTGCACTACACTCACACACATACACTGAGTTTAATTGAATGGAGCCCACCTTTGGCTCATCGCAGACTCCTTCCTTGTCAGAAATCAGAGTTCAATGCAAAACTGAAGGAATGATAATGAAATGATAAATTCGACAGTCGTCTGTTTTCTGTGATGTTGTTGTGTGAGTCGTTTGTGGTGTGGGAAATGAAGGTAGACTCCTGGGATACTCCTCAGTCTCACAGTCTCAGTCTCAGCGTCTGTCTCAATCTTGTGCACAACGAGCCGTGGCCAAGTGAAACTAATATACATAATGCAATAGAGAATGCATAAAGATGAGCTAAGCGCCAGTGTGGAAGCAATTGAAGAAAAGTAGTAGATGTGTGTATGTGTATGTGTTTGTATGTAGTTGGAGTGGTGGTGATATTGGGAGTATGTATTGGTATGGTAGTTAGTTGTCTAGCTGGAACTATCAAGTGCTGTTGGCTGGTTGGAGTTGGTGGATGGTTGTTTTGTTGGTTAAACGTCTACCGTACAATTATCTATACATTAGTAAACTGCTGAACTTCTTATCAGATACCAATTCATAATAATGCCACCAGCAAAAATAATTTTTATGGGGGTTATGTACAGTTCACATCTGTATTTATTCGCACTCACTCACTCCTTCTCTCAATAATCTCAATTCGTTTGAAACCCAACACTAACACTTAGAATGTAAAATGCAGAAACCCATCTCGACTTGTCCTATCCATTTTACAATAGTTGGCGAACTTGAGACTAGACTACTTTTCACTTGACATAACTTTTGTTACTCCTCATTTTATCTGGCATTAGCCAACATAAATTCAGTATTGTATGTGCAAGAATATCAAAGAACAGCATAGACATGCACAAGATAATTGTGGTAACTACTACACATGTCCTATTATACTTATAATGCTCAAGTTCAAAGTTGAATCACAGAAAAACTCTGACTGACAAAACTGTTGCAATGCAACGTGTTCGTGTAAATTCAACTGTGAAACCGTACAGGTAAATACTAGGGAATACTACTTGGACATTACATATAGTAGGTATACGTATGCAGCTACAATTATAATACAACATTCAACTGCTAGCATTCTCCTACATATTACACAATACAGACGAGACACTCTTTTATACTTAATATTATAACAATATGCACTAACTAGCAATAAGTATCTAAGGATGTCGATGTATGTGCAACCATGTACCAATAGTAACCAAGCCAATGACAAATTGAAGAGTGGAAAAATAGTCAAGCATAGTGTAATGTGTATAAGATGTGTGTAGTGTGTGTATTGAGTGTAGGTATATATAGTTAGTGTATAGACAGACACAACAGGTACACAATTACGTATGCGCTGGTTTAAAGCTGTGTGTGTGTATATGATATGCAGTTGAATCGTAAATCGCAGTGTGTACAATGTAGCAAGTGTACTATAGTAAGTATCTAGGCGAAGACATAAAAAATAACTGAAGCAAGCAATGCTAATCTTAAGCCCAAAGTGTTTCCTTCATTCCACCAGTCCAGTTGCCATTATTAAATCAACAATTCCGGTTTGGTAGCTGCTCACTCTCCATGGAATCTCACTTGTTGGATCGCATTTATATTACGCTCTCTGCTGTACTTCAACATACACAGACGTTTACTCTCTCATCTTTCTTTCTCTCTCTCTCTGTCTTTCGCAGTCTCTCTCTCTATCTCCACAACTCATGCTCTGTACACACTACACTTCTTTCTGTGTAAAATCAAACTGCAAAACTTTATAGCCAAAGACACAACACTACATGCGTTAGGTGTACGAAGAGTATAAAAGTAGAAATAGTAGTAACTAATCCTCTTGTAGTATGTAGTTGTAGTAGTAGTACGATTGTTTAAATCCAATCTTCCAACAAACCAATATATGCAATCTCCATCTCTCTCTCTCTATGTAATACTCTTCTTCTTCTTCTTCATTCTCACATTTAACTTTCAACGGAGAATCGCATTATAGGAAAACAATTCAAAGCTTTAGCATTACATTATATTACCATTCCATCATTACAGGCATCGAACTACAGGAAAACAGCTAAGTCCGTGTTACATTATTATATTATATTACATTACATTGAATCTGTCTTGTTTTTAGCTGTGTTGTTGTATTTTATGATGGTATGAGATGTTGTGTTATGTATGCGCTGTAGCCTAACAGCCAAAAGGACTAGCCTAGCGTGGTTCTTGCTTTTGCTGGTTGTGGTTCCACTCCATTCTTTTGATCCACTCTGCAGATGAACTTGGACTCAGGCAGATCAGAGCCATTGTCTTCCACCTGATAGTACTATGCTTCTATATCACCACTCATTGTCAGACTCTATCCTCATATCGCCATCACCCATGCCCAACCAAACCACCATCCAAATATCCTTCCACATCCACACATCAGCTACTACTGCACTTCTCCCATCATCCAAGTCCACACTACACAAACACATTCATACACATACTACACTTACACACATTCACAAACTTAAAACTACACTCACTAAATATAAATATACACTACTACATACAAATTCATACTACACATCTTTGTATTCATACAAGTAGTCTCTTCACAATAAAATCTTTTTCCCTACGTTTACGTTAGATTTACACATTTGGACTTCCCTATATACAAATACATACTAATGCTAATACTACACTGCAACAAGTCTTTTTGAGATTTGGCATGAATTTCCTTCCCTATAATATACTTAGACATTAAGCTGAAACACATTGCATTGTATAATGTCAGATTGTATGTAGGACTTTCATACAAACATTTTGAGCAAGAAGTCATAAGACACTGTATTGTACAAACACAGACAGTAGACACCTACCTTAACACTTTTATGCCAGCTATGTATACCTGTCTTTTTATATGCACGTTGTTCGAGGTGGTTCATAATGTACACAATAATATTATTTGAGTTTCTCATATTATGTTGCTTTTCGTACACACTAATTTTTTTGCTCAGAAAAGTCAGACAACTGAGAGGAGCATAAGAGGTTGAGTGTTGGATAGAAGCAACTACACAAGAAGTTGAGGATTTCTTTGGTGGGGTTGATCTGTGTATATTTGGACTATCACAGATTAGGTTGCTTTTGTTGGCAACCCAAGTGAGTTAGTATTGACTAGTTCCTCGCGTGCCTTTCATCCCAAATTATCTCATACATTTCCTAGTCGTGATAAGAGGATATTACTACAGTCATTATATAATAGCACTCTCTATCCTCATCGACTCGTCCATCCTCTGCCAACAATAACCAAAAGATAACTCATCGCATCATTTTTCTAGAGTGCTGTGCTCCTATATAATACAACCATTATGGTATGAGTGTATAACAATCTACACGCCACAATGTTTTACTATGTCTGTGTATAAACATACATTTTATAAAATCCTATATTTCTACCTACATATACTTAAGGTGTAGTTAGCATTCTATGGACATTCCTTACATTCAATTTTGCAACAGATAAGAACAAACAGATATCGGTCTCATTTGCAATTAGCCATCCAGTCCAGCTTCTTACTTACACTCCTCTATCTCTCACAGTCGACTCTGCCCATTTCTTATTAGATATGTATGTACTATGTACATACAATACACGAGGTAATATTTTTATACACACTCTGCCCATCTCTCTGAGTCTGTAACTATAGTTTTGAAACTGTACCTATGTAGAAGATTGTTGAGTGCAATAATAATAATAGTTGTTATATTGGCTATAGAGCATATTTACTCACAATGTAGTGTCTTGATATTGCTGCTCATCCCATTCAGTAGTGTAGGAACTACTAGTACTGGTATTCGGTTTGGTATGTATTTGTATGAGGCAGTTTGTAATTAATCCTATAGTTAGTTTAGTTTATTGGTGAGGCAAGGAGAGATGTGTAGGTTTAGTTTGAAGAGAGTGGACTTCGAAGACTGGGTTGCGTTGGTTGTTGGGAAGAGCAGAAAAGAAGAATACGAAGAGAGCATCAGATTGCATGCAGAATATCTTAACATGATTGCTTTGGTTTTTTCTCACATGCCTAACCACTCGAGCGGGATATAATAATAATAATAATATTTACTATAGCATGCAGGCAAAGATTCATAATATATTTCATAGAGGATAAAGAAGTAATATAATAAGTAGTCGTAATAATTGGGGGAGTCCTGCAGCAAAGTTTGTAGCTTTTTACTCGTAGACCTCATCGATCAAATCTTTCAATTCTATCGCTTTTCTTCTCACCAACTGCAATTAATCAAAATTGTATTAGGTATATTCACACGTCCGTACGGTTTATGAGTCTATATGCATATCAACTTCCTTTATTTCCTACACTCTCTCAGAAGAAATATTACAGTCTCTATCCAAACAATCTCATGTTCTACCAACATTATAAAGGGAAAGAGAAACAGTACCTCTATCCTAGCAACGTATACAAAAGCTACTTTATGCAGCTCTGTTTTACACAGTGCTACTTATTTTAATTAATCCTGCTAAATTGACGGAAGGAAATCATGTAATTTTAAATAGGATTTTATTTCAGGTTTTTAACGTGGTAAATAACTACAAGTAGCAATGTAGTATGTATATAGAAACTGATAGTGTGTGTAGATGTGGAAGTATGTGTATGTGTATTGTATAGCTAGTTCATTTCATCCCTATTATTCTTATGTGCTTTTAATACTATCTCTCTTAAGGTATTTGTTTCCTGTGCATCATCTACGCCAAGCAGATTGCAATGCAAGAGCAAGGTTGTACTGTAAAGTACAATATTAATATTTCATACATACATACAAGTTGCAATGTACCGCAGACTTATTATCAAACAACGTCTTATATATTAACACGAGCAAAAAGGGGCTTGTTTATTGATGCATACAAGGAATCTCTTGGGTTGGCATTATCTTATTAAAGAATATACCTACATTATATTATTATTACTATGTATTACAATTACTGCATTTTTATTTAAAAAATGCACTCTTCAAATTATAAAGCAGATTTGTACGTAGCTAAGCAATTCAAGTGCAATGCAATTTACATTAAAGAGTATTAGTTTATATTATGTATATGTAATGTAGTGAGTGTATAAGACGAAGCTACTATGTAGCATTGACATTGTAAGGTAAAGGTAACGGAAACAAAGAGCTGAGATGGTGGTTGGTTATTGTTACTGTTCCATGTAGCACGTCCTGTGCATTATTGCTTAGAAGCATTAAATTTTTGGATTGATTATTGACCGAACAAATATCTGTGTGAGATCGAGAAAAGCTTAAGGTGCAGGTGGTGGTGGTACGTGAACTTGAATGTGTAAAGCAGAAAGCAATTTGATAATTAGCTAAAGCCCTTGGTTAACCTATTCTGCGGAATACTAATGTTATCGTGTAGGTATAGGCACTAGTAAATAGAAGTGGGATATTGCAGTGTAACCAACTGCTTTGTATATGGTAGTCAAATGAAATTATGCAGCAATGGTATTATTGGCTACAATTTACAGTTTTTTATAAAAAAGGAATATTATAGTTGCTGTGTATTATAATATTACACCATTGTGCATTGAAGACTCACATGGAGATGGATCAGAGGAACGGAAGAAAACAAAGCACAATTAGACTTAATGCCACTTCAGAGGATGAGGCTCAAATATTAATATTAATGAAAAGTTAATTGAAGGAACCTTCAGAGACGAATAACTACTTTGTCACGCTCCATTCCATTGGAAAATCACGAAATCTCAAGATGAGTCGAGTGAATAACAACAAAGCACGACACAAGGGGCTTTCTGTCAGCATTAAAATGGAAGTGGATTGTAGGTACATGGTACACACACAGAGTCGTCGTTGTCGTCTTGGTCGTGTCATCATCAATATCAGCACTGCCCGATGAACACTTTAGTGGTGAGTGAGACTGAAGCTACAAGGCAACCGAAGAAACCGCACACAACTTACACAATACGCTCTCAACCATTATACAATTATTAGCAGCAGCAGACTTGTGCATAATACCACACTATTATTATTGGAAATTTAATGCTGTCTTCTCTGTCGTAGGTGTACTCACTTGTTAGTTAAGCTACACGTCGAAACAAATGTTTCTCCACAAGCACCTCTTCTTTAAGTCTCTGTCATCTCAAAGAAGCAGTTGATGGATTTCTATATTCCTTGGGCTTTTGGTCCTCCACATAATCATATGTGTGTGCTAAATGTAAATGTGTGTGCTTAGAGAAGACGTTCCTCCTTCTCCTGTCCATACCACAATTTCAAAGTCACCCATTAAATTAACTAAGCGATGTACATACGTCCATGCATTCTACTCCCAACGGAATACGCCACATGTCCCGTAAATTTTCTTCAAATCCTCAATAACAGTCTCAGTCAATGTCAGGGATCATTATTCGCCAAAAATCTCGCAGATGAGCAATACGCATTATGAAAGTACAATAAACATTATAAAAGAATTACACATTTAATGTTAATTAATTAATGCAATTAATGTGTATGAACAAAATGAAGAAATAAATTATCATCCACCTACAACAAATGAATACCTACAATTGGCTGTATAGGTTTGATTTTTTTATAAATATTTATTAATATTAGTATTCTACGTCATTTTACGTTTAATAGTTTATACAATTCCAATTTCCCAAATAAACGATCATCTGATGAAAATAAGGAAGCTCGAAGCTTGATTCACTGATGAAGGCGCTTTGTGTATTATTTCATCCAAGGACCAACTCTAAAAATTAAATTATGTATTTTGATTCCATATTAGAATAAATAAAATATTTATGTGCAATTATGTTGCAGTTCAATGTGAATGAATCTACAATTGATTATAATGGGGAAAATTGGATATACACAGATGTATGTAGAGTTGAATTAAATGTTTAGTACAGAAAAATAAACCCTGATGTTTGCGCATGATGGATGCACTCTCAACTTCTTTACATCACGTTTCATACAATGCACACAATAGGAAACAATGTGTCAGACGAAATAGTTGGATTGTAATTACACTCCACGACACACATGTTCTCACAATTTTTCCGTAATTTCAAGGAAAAAGTTTGTTGATCGGATGAAAAGGATGTGTTTGTGATGTCTGGGTGTTTGATTCCATGAGCGCACCCATAGCCATCCCATCCGACAGTCCACTTACTTAGCTTAAGTAAAGTTTAGTGTTTTATTTAATCCGTGTACAAGACACCTACTAAACACCACAGCAGAGCACTGGGAAATGTCCAGGTATCACCCTCGACGGTATATCCTGCTTATTGCCAAGGGAGAACATACAATGGATATACAGATACACATAAGAAAATAAGAACTACTGTTAGAAAATAAAGGTAATGAGCGTCAACAGTCAAGCTACTTACTTACTTAGCAGCACCAACGACATTTCATATTATACAAAATACTTATTACTTGTTCTTGCCATCTTCTTCCGTACGGTTTACTACTAATCTTTTATAGCAGCTAGTTTTTCTCAGTCTGTATTCTGTATCTATATGTTATGTCCATTGCCTTCTGTTTGTTTGACTGTAGACAATTTACATGCAACATTATACACTCTATCTGTAGTTCTGTAGTTCTTCTTCTTGTATCTCTATCGTTTGTGTACTGCGATGAATTTACATTACATTCGCTTTTACATCACTTACTTACTGCACTGATATAAAGCGGAGACGCGTAATTTCTCAACACACGCGATGCAAGACACATAATAGGGTAAATCTAAAGTTCTGTTGCTTTGTCTGTCTCTTCTCTCTGAAAAACTATGCAAGAGTTTAGAAAATAAGGCTACAAAGTAATATTGTGTTTCTCGACGTGCTCGTAAAGCGTTCTATCGGTCGTCTCTCTCTCTGTTGTATGTATATACATACATGAGAGTGGTGGAAGTATTAAGGAGACTGCCACAACCATTACTGGCAGTAACCAACCAAACCAGCCGAGATAATTCACTTATTGTTTGGTTTGAATGCATCTAGTAGCTTAGCTCGCAAGCAGTACAGTACTTTACTTACTACGGACTACTTTTTCTAGCTTTTAACTCTAAGCAAGTATCAAAGTACTTATTAAATATTATAAGTGCAAAAAAATTCAACTTTTGACTTGCATTTCCTAAAGAGGATTTAGAAGATCAGTAGGGAGAAATGACTGCATTGCACAGTACCGTTCATCACTTTGACTTGGCCAAAAAGGACACGGAAGTCGGCAAAGTCCACGTCAAAAAAATCCTTTCTTTGTTTAGTAGTCTGGGCTTTTTTATCCGAAGAATCTAACCCAGGACTTAGACAGTCAGTTCATTCAATTCACATCATGTCGAATCACATCTCCGCGTATAATCAACATTCTTCTCTGATACATCATGCAATAACACTACTCTTCCACTACCACCATTCAACTCTAGTGCCAAGGCACACTATGTGTCAGCTTATAAACTACATGTTTACATTACACACTCATACCTTAGTTTATTAGGAGCAGCACTTACCTATTATAATTATTATTCATTTTCACCCTACATGCAATCCAATAAGGCTTGCACTTGCACATCTATCAACCGCTTCCCAACACACAGTACTAATGTAGAGTCATATGCAAATACACACGGCCCAGGCTCAACTAACGCCAATTATCAAAGCTATGCATGCACACCGCGGATATATAAATACATGACTCATTTTATCAATTCTTAAAAACACTCTATGTATATAGAGCTACGTACAACCACAACCACATACCTAGTACATCCCTACCTAGTGCTAAATATAAAGTTAATAACATATCCGCAGTCTATCAAGTTATGAATCTCTTGTTAATTCTCTTCAACGTTGCGCCATCACTAGTACAATAAAGATAAAAGATTGTGCAACGGAACCTAAGATTTATTTACCTATTATAAACAGTTCCGAATCCATAGTCTCAAAATCACTCATATCTTCTATATAGCCTTTGTTATTTTATGCAGGCTAGTAATAATAAAATGCAAATTATTACACATACCTATACACTACATAGTAAAAGATAAAAATGTAATGCTCTGAAGCCAATTGCAATTTTTAAAATGCAAAAAAGGCAAGGCGAAATATTATTTTGTACATATGTGAATCGGAAAGATGAAATTTATTTTTCTTGTAATATTGACATCCCTTAAACTGCAATGTATGGTATATTATGTGCCGATGTTGAACCGAGATATGAGCTTGTGGTCAAATATATGCAGTAGACGAAAATTGTAATGTTATCCAATACACAATAATTGGATAATAGGCCGGGATACATGCTGTACGGCACGTTTATTGAAAAAAACTACGTCAAAAAATGGCGAGGCATTGAGTACAATGAGATTGCTCAGAGTTCATTTTGTTGAATGCACCGTGTTTCATTGAATGTAATCTGACAGAAAATAAAATATCACTATAACCATAAGTAAAACCAGCTAGGAACACACACAACACAAAAGCGCTTGTGTTGTGTATGTATGAGTAGGTCGTGATCTGATGGAAACTTGAGCAATTCATGGGCAGACTACTGCCGGTTACTAAATACACACGTAGTGTATCTCTCTGAATCTCAAGTGTGGGTATTACGTGCTGAGCTGAGCTGAGCTTTGTAGCGACTGAAAGACAAATTCTAAGGGAATGTTTTGTGGCTTGCATTATCGGGATGCATTTACGATATTCAACATGGAAGAATGAAGACGCAGCTTGTTGCATTATTGCTTTTTATGGACACCCAGACTTATACCTGGTAAAATGGAAAGAAACGACTGATGGAACTCATAGAAATACGTAATTAACTAAGTACTGTTCACCTTACAGTATAAATAATGAAATAATAATAAAGGCAAAAGCAACACATCCACCTTAGTGTACGTTCTAACCAGATGGTGATTAGATGTGAGTTATCTGTCTGCTCTGTGTTCGGATGAGTTACCCAAATCATCGTCCCTATAATATAATATTATACACTACATAATACACACGATAATATACACTGTCCTTTGTTTTTCTTCCTTTTCTACTCAAACTACATTTCTAGTAGCTACATTACATACAAACAGTAATTTCATGTCCACATAGAAAATAATGTAATGTTCAAAGATGTGTATTGATATTCGTAATGCAATGTAATGTAACACACGAGTATTATTTGCAGTAGGTATAGTACGTGCATACCTACATGAACTACAATGATACAGCGAGAGTGATGTTATTGTTATTTTGTGTATATTTTGTAGTTTGGTTGGGTACCTATAATTTCTAGCTAGAATTTGCTGTGACTCTATGCACTATGTGTGTATGAGCACTACGTTATGTATGTAATATGGCTTGATATGTGTATAATAATGTATAATATCATTCCTAGGATTCGGATTTGATTGTTTCGATATTGTGTCATGTTACGAATGAACTTTTGTGCCTCATTTGTAGCTACAAGTCAAAAACCTTTCTAAGCTGTGCAACATTTCACAGTGAAGACGATTCTTGCGGTGTTTGTTGTAAGAAAGTTGTATAATATGTAATAGTTGAGATGTTGGTCGTACTAGTACACTGTGCATTGTGTACGCAATATCATGGCTGGATTTCCTTGTTACGAGAAGAAGACGAGTCCGTTCACTGTTTCTCTCTCTCTCATGTTGTTGTCTTGTCTCTCTCTCTTTTTCTCGCTCCAACTTAACTCCTATTCTTTTCATATCTAACCGAGACCTTGTCTCTCACCTATCAATACATGATGTTGTTAGCTATACTCCTTCTGACGCGTCTCTCCTGTGTAGGACTAGTCCCCAGTGCAATATTTAAAGTAAATGGAATGCATGCATGAGCACAAACGATAATCCCTATACACGATCAATGTTGTAACACTTTTTCTCATTGTTGTTTGGTTGGTTACACGGAAGGTGATGGCAGAAGAAGAAACTTATTGAATTTATTTAGTTGAGCAAATTTTTATCGGTTTTTCTTTGAGTCTACAGTTATAATGTGAAAGTAATTGCCATATAACTTGTATGAGGACAAGCATTGTATTGTGTTGCGTTAAATACAACACATAACTTAGAGCGAAACATTTATATATTTGTAGCAGTATAGAAACATTGCATTGTGTGTGTGTACCTACACATATTTCTTCGCTTTAAATTTAATGGGTTGACGGTGTGATAATATTTACAAGTATTTAAATTAATGTGATTGAGATGAACATGAAGCAGAAGGTACTATATAGGTAGATGCCATTGTGTATGTACAACAGGGATGATGATGTGTAATGTGAAGAGACAGGGAGATGAAAAGATTCAAAGAGTCGTTTCCTTGCTAGTAAATATATTAGGGATATAGCGAATAATTGGCATTAGTGAATAAACCGGAGAATTATGTCAGTGTTAAGAGATGAATTCTGTGTGTGTGTGAGAGAGTTTGAGTGAGATGACAATGGGAGAATAGGTGTTGGGAGTTACACGTTGAAAGTCTTGAAAGGGCAGTTGTAAAATATGATTAAGTAATGTGTATAGCTGTACTCATACGCACATAGCTGCCATAGGACGAAAGAGCACCATATGCAGACGCAGTTAATATCTACATTTGTACTTGCACATGAACATGTTAAAGCTATGAGGGTGAGTGAGTGACAGGTAGAAGAAGTGATTTGAATGTAAATTATAATATGATGCACTCAGCAAAAGGTATATGTCAATAGGACTGACGTGAAGACAAGTCTAACTGAAGAGGAGAGGGTAACACAATCATTTGAGACTTTGGCCATAGTGGTTGGGGAATAGTGCAGTTAGAGGCACCAGGTAGCATAGTGTTAAATTTGAAGACTAAATGAAAAGCAAATGGAACTCGTCTGAATTTGTGGATGTTCTGGATTCAGGTTGATGCTCAAGGAAAACAGGAAAAAGCATTTGCTAAATGTGCCCGTGAGAATGATTTCGTCACTGTTTAGTGGTACTGTTATTCTCGCGCCCTAATTATTAGCCTTACGGGTGCGCGCAGAGCAGAGTGAATAAAATATTATTGTCACTCCAGCTGAGAAACAGTTACTGTAAGTTAATTTGAAGTCAACAGTTAAGAGAGTTGTAAATTTAGGTGTGAGTCTCGGTCTCACCAGAGTACCCGTTCAATTCAAACTACCGGAAACGAATTCCATTAACCCTTCTAAGACAATAATTCTCACATGGTGGAGGTGTGAAATGATATTCTAACTGATGTTTTTAAGGACACATTTGATTGCACCCCTAGGAAGAGGTTAATATTCCTATTACCTTTCCTAATAAAAATATAAACCTATCAAGTCCTGAGGTTTGATTCCCCACACTCATTTTTTCCCATGCATCCATGCACTCACAATCAAAGGCAAAAAATTGAATAGTACCAACCTTAAATTTTATGTTGCATTCAGTTCATTTCCATGCACTTGGACCATAACACCCATTCTTGTGGTAATAAACTAATGCTTCCCAACCACATTAATAAACGACACGTAAAACAGTCTCAAGTCTCAACTTGCTTTGTCTGTACTGTAAGTAGCTTGACTTTGGTTGCAGCTTTTCTGTTGGGAATTCCATTGACACATGGCATGAGACAATATTGTCAGAACCCACTATGCAGTGCAGAGTGTTATTTATTTGCTGTATGTGTCATTAAAGTGTTTTTAGGGTGAAAGTGCAAATACCGCATTTTCATTACCTCTGAGACTTTGCAATTTAAAATTGAAAGCCTAATGATAAAAAGTCGTTTGCGTGTGTAAAATGTTATCGAATAGCAGCATTTTTACCCAAGAAGTAGATAAAACACGGTGTATGGTTGCATTTTATGCAGTCATTCTTGTGAGGTTTATATTCTCTGCCAAATACCTTGGCTATTTTGCCTTTGCCAACTGCTTTTATGGTTAATACAATACTATTACCCAAATTGGAAAATAATTTTCTTTTGAATAAATTCAACAGGTACACATACATACATTATGATAACGGAATAATAAAAGTGCACACACTCGTGCTGAGGTTAGGAATTACCGGTATTACCTACTCTGTTACAATATTATCAGAGAGACTGTATGTATGATTATGTATATATGTATATAGTCCGTAGAAAATCTTTTAACTGTCCATTGTCCATAAATGGAAAGTGTACAGACAGATTGCTGTCTGGAGGATATGCAAACAGTAAAATGCATTGCAAACACATAAAAATGGAAACTCAACAATGTAATGTTGATTTTTGTAGACTCAACGAATTGTAAAGAGAGATGAGAACAATCTTTGTCAAAAAAAACTTTAATGCCGGCTTCTGGAATGCTCGAACATCATCAGACAAGCAGCTTGTTATACAAAATGAAAAAGCGTACTAAAAACTGCATCCGAAGGGCAGACAACATCGTAGTCATTGACTATGTTGTATTAATGGATGTTATATGTTATTATTTATTGCAAGTGAATTACGAGAACATAAATAAGTTTAAATGCGCTTGAAAACATGTAAAGGGCAGAATCTCGACAACTGCGGTGTTCCCGACTTTATGCAATGCAAGCAAGCGGCCTGCGTCTATGCGAAAACTTTGTATGTACATATATGTAGTACTCCCTGTTTATTAGCTCAGGTAAACGCAAGTATCAAAGAAAAAGTATTTTTGTAAAGCAAAACATTGAAAAGTGTATTGGGATATATTTTATGTGTGTATGCTTCTACTTACAAATGCAATAGCCGACAAATAGTAATTAACGGCAAGGTAAAGTAAAATCAAGACATTGGATCTATAACGAAGAAATGCGAGAAATAACAGAGAAGATCTAAAGTGGTTGTAAAGTGACTAACTAAGATACAAGGAGTGTGAGTGGGGAACTGTTGCTATTAGGAAGATTTGCAAACTAAGGTTTGATTTGAACTGGTGTACTGTACACACTACACACAGTGCACTGTTTTGTTTCTTATAACACGTAGATTATGCATCCCTATACACATTATGAGTCTCAGACACAGCAGAATGTACACTGTAGACTTTTGAAGAGTATCATAGTATGAGAGTGTTGAAGCTAAGGGTATGTTTACAATACAAAGGCTATGATATGAAAAAGGATTGGAGCTACAGCATGAAATGTATATCTGTGTGTTGTGTGGCATTATTGTGTTAAATAATGCTTGGCTGAGGTAGGCTAGGTAAGGTACGAATGAACGACGGCAGCCGCAGCCTGATGGTAAACTGAGGTAAAGCATTGCGTGGTGGTGGAGGCGCTTTTGCTAACTTCGTTATGACTGCAACAATATAGAGTGGCTTGGCCAAAGCAGTTGCTGCTGTCGTAGCCACCCCCGGTGAGCTGAGATCTTCCCTAAGAAGAATTCTTCAGCAACTTCGTCGTAATAGATAAGACTCAAGTCAGGAGACTTGGTTGCTTTAATTTATTTTATTTTACTTACAAGAACCTTACTAGGCAAGACTTCCTTCATTTCACTCCGCGGTCTTGAATTGTCCGTATCACACACAACCACCACCACCACCAACACCTGAAACTCAAATTGGCATCCAAACTGACGGCAGACCCAAAAACCATTGTCCAACATAAGTCGTCGTCATATCAAGACCTGTGCTCCAACATTCAAGAACAACTCGTTCTAAGTCGTCGTCCAGACTTTTGTTCCAGTGAAAACTTTTCCGACGTCGTCCCCACTCACTTTATACTCAGTCTCACATTCTCAGTGAAAATTAATTAAGAGACTCTGCCACACTGAACAAGTACGACGTCAATATTAAATTAGCCACAAGAGACGGAGTCTGTCTCACATTCCCCAACTCAGTCATCAAACAGACAATATTTTCATAATATAATTGTCAACAACCACAATTACATAAATAAAACGCCAAGACTCATGCGGCTTTGATGTCGCAGTCTTGAATAATAATTTTATTATTTTCTTGCAACCAAGTTGTCAACTCGAATTATTCCCGTGCCATTCTGTTTTTCTCTCTCTATTATTATTATTACAAAAGTCTCAAACTAAATTCAGTTGTTGATTTCTTCACTGGACGGCCCTTTTAGCTTTTCGTTGTTGAGTACAAGGAAAGAGTGGTGAACTATAATTCATAAAGGATCTCAGTCCTTTTGTTGTCATTGTTGACTTGTGTGTGCCAATGTGGACAAGATGATACTGAAGCTGAACTCGAGCTAAAGTGTTCGCATATTATTGGAGCCCTGCTTCATCAACAACTTCACAAACCACTACACTAATATACATAAACGAAATACACTTCATCAAAATTCAGTGTCATTAATAGTCAATTGAAATTTGGAATTATTTAGTGGATATTTAAGACTGCGAACAAACAAAATATAATCTAATTGATCATCAGTAAAAAAATCTCAAGTCTAATCTGTGGTAAGTGTTCAACTACATTATTACTTATTCATCTAGTCCTAGTCCTATATAATAGAGCGATAACACAACTGTTGTAAAATACAGAGTATTAAGTGTGTATTAAAAAAAGAGGAGAAAATATTTTTATTATTTTCACACGAATCTCTATCTCGTGTTATAGCAGTTAGCTATTATAGGTACTAGCGAATGCAGCATGAATAATTAGAATAAAAATGTAAACAGTAAATGGAAAAGCGTTGCATGGTATTAGAATATCATTATAAAGTATAACAATAACAAACCAGCAGAACTATTCAAACGAACTGAGCTGAACTCACATGAACTGCAAGTGCATTGCAATTTCAATGCCCTTTCATGTATATTACACTTCACCATGCAATTGCATACTAGAATGCCACAACAAACATGCAGATACTGTATCCTACAGCATACTGTAGAAAGAAGAACTAACTGAGCTAACTCTTAGGACTTGTTGTTACTCTAACAAGACCATATACTGAGTAACTTGACTTTTGCCTATTTAATGAAATAGAAAGCCATTATAAAAACTTACGACGATTCTAATCGAGTTTTTCAATTAGCATTGTTATTATTATGCTACTGATTAGCCTTCACCAGTTCGCAGTCTCAATTAATTTATATTAACACTACAAACCATTAGAGCCTCTCTATAAAATGCTCCTATCACTCATTCTCTCTCTCTCTTTCTTCACCCCTATAAAATATGTATGTATCGTCGTAGTAGCAATAGTAGTACTAAATAGTAAAGGAATAAAAAATAGTAGACCGTGTGGACCTACACTCTGGACGTCTTTATTTTTTTATTGAGACCATGTCCACTGAAAGTACACTGGCTACAGAAACTGTTATCTTTAAATGAAACAAGTCTAATTACATAACTATTTATGTGTCATTTCATGTTGCCTGAATCCTTTTACTTTACATACACAAGATAACCATATCAACTTTCAATCACTAATAAAAAATCCTATAGCTCGTCAGCAGTCAGAGCACACAACGCATCCGATTGTCAACATGTTAAATGTGCATTATAAATGCAAATATAACATTCGCCACTAGTTTTACATATATAATTACCACACCACCACTATTGACCACCAGGATTCAAATCTACAGGAGTAGACATTGCATTACTATTATTACCCACCATTCATTTTCATCACACATACAAGTACAAGTACAAGAACAAGCCTGTAAAATCTATGTGTGACCTCACTTACTCAAAACAAATGTATTTCTGGTAATTTTATTACATCACACTTTCCATACTATAAACTCTAGCGGCTTCTACATGATGACTATATACCTGTATTCAATATGTAGGCAACACTATTGACTGTGTAGTGCTCATTGCAAATGAATGAGAATAAGTAGAGACTAGGTGACTAAGAAAACACTATAAAAATAAATTTAGTTTATAAGCGATGAATGTCGTGTGAGTGGATATAAAGCTGTGATGATGAAGTTTGTCTTTGCGGAGAGTTGGAGAGCACAACATGATAAGGCAAGGACCTAATGGGCTACATGTTTAGTTTACATTGAGACTTGTAATGATGTGTCACCTGTCCTGTAACTGCAAATATATTACGTAAAGACCATGAAGATCAACTAAGAGTCACACAGAGACACACACAGCGAGAGAGCGAGACACAGAGAGAGAAACAAACAAAACACAGATAGGAAAACGACTTTTACTTTTGCCGTATAAATTAGTGTAGGCTCGGCATTTCTTTGCTGGTTACTCATTCCAAGTAATCGTAATGCAAATGCAAAATGCAATCCATCCGTCAGTCCACTTGAGGATTGTTCAACCTGTAAAGTACACATAATGGTAATAATAATAATATAATATTATTATGTAAGTACCTACCTACACTATACGAGCAAGCTCGTGTTTGCCATGTTGTCGTATTATTACTAGACAACAAGGCACATTGCCAGAGCACTGGTTCACAATCTCAAGTGCCACCACCACCATTCATCCATAGTACCACCATACCAATCTCTTGTATTGTGTTGTGGACGAAATTGCAGGTGTATTAGGCAAACTGGGTATGTAGTATGTGGCATGTAGGCAGGTTGCTGGCTGGGGCTTCTGATGATAAGATTGCATAGGTAGGTGGATTAGTTCACTAGAATTTTTGGCTTTGTTGTTGTTTTTCTGCATAGCATTACAATAGATCACCTTTAGCAGACACAAATAGGTACACTACTAGCTCGTACATTAAATTCTTCTCTCGTAGCATAAATGCTGCAGCTATGTATGACCATCGTTACCCACATATTATACAACGTTGTCGTTTATCATTGTGTTGCTACTTGTAAATAACTCTAATAACAAAACTACACTGTAATACTCTACGTGCTACAAGATAAAAATTAATGACATGCTCTATACGTGTATTCAATTCACTCTATGCATCGCAGTATATTACACAAAGTCATAGAGGAGTGTGTAAAAGTGTAGAATTAATTGTAATTGCAGTGCTGGTGTTATTATAGTGGTGTATAGTGTATAGTAGTAGTATGGATGTGGTAGAATCGTTTTCATCTGTACAAATGAAAACCGTGTGGTGTGTTGTGTAGGGCAAGCCAAGTGCACTTTTGCATTTGCTCAATGAACAACGAAACAAGATGAGACTTTGGTAGTAGGCAGCAAGAGACATGACGAGACAATCTCTCAGAGAATGAGTTATCTCATACTTTGCATTTTGTCTAGCAGAGAAAATCTCATGTGTTGTGTTGTTTGTAGGTGCATGGTTAAGCACATGTATTATGTATGAGTAGGACGTAGCTGTATTTTGTAGTTGGTTGTATCTGTACTTGTAACAATAATCGAATAAATGATAATATGCTAATTCCAAATAAATGCATCACATAAGGCTGTTCGAGAAGATGCACACACTGCCTTATATTCTCTCTGTCTCTCTCCAGAGTCGATGTAAAGCCCTAAGTCAGATGTTGTTCTATAAAGTTATCAGTTATGTTATAATGACACGAGATTACTAATACAATGTAGATGCACTTTTACATTGGTTCTTCAGTTTGCACACTTTGCTCTTGCTGACTGAGTATCTTACAAAGAATCATCAAGAGTGAACAAATATATCATTAGTGAGATATAAATTGCAGTGCACCTATTCTATTATGTATGATGTACTTATGCACATGTCTATACTTTTAAGATACACAATGGTCATAGCAGGTTTCCAAATGATATACTGCTACTACTACTAGAATAGTAATCCATGTATGTGGGGATAGTAATATTATGTAAAGTAATCTAGTGTTGGTTGTAATAGAAGTGTAATATATGTATTATATATAGTTGTGTGTGTGATGCAAGGTGCAGGCTGAAAGTCCTGCTAACCTTAAAAAGAGTTGATTAGGAGGTCAGGGGAAACAAAAGAAATTCAGATGATAGAATGGATTGACTGGGAATTTTCTGTACAGAATAGATACAAGTGATAAGAAGGATAAATAGGAGTAAGCTCTACACATATCTCTATCACTTCAAAATTAACAGTCATTTTTTTCTGCAAAATATTAGGAGAGAGCTACCTAAATAAATGTATTGTAGGATGATAATATATTGTGCATAACACTATGTTGTATAATGTAAGAGTGAGTTTTGCGTATGGTATTATACAATAGCTCGTTCAGTTTCTTTTGCTGTCATTCAGCCCGGCAGTCATAGATACACAGGCAGATTTTTTAACTTTACTCAAGTTTGTTGCTGCATGCGTTAGTTTGCTATGTATAACTAATGGATTGTGTTGATGTGTGCGGCTAATTGCAGAATTCGCAATGGAAATCTACAAATCTATTTTCGTGGAATATTATATTCCTACGACGTGTAGTAGTAGAGTATATAAAAATGAAGCATAAAAGGCTTTTGATTTCGTTTCTGTCTCAAGGCGTGGCAAGGCAAATCGTAAATTGATATGAGAGCGGAGATATGTTCTGATTTCGGCTGCTCCTTCGTTTTATTTCCCTACAATTGTTGAATGATGAGCACGAACGGATACAAAGACTCAGCCCTGAAATATTAAATGTGGCCAATATCTATCTATCTGAAAATATACGTGGTCAATGAGCCGAAATCATTTCTCTGGAAACATCAATGTGCGTTCTCTAAATTAAACTAGACTCTTTGAAAACATGATCTACGAACTATGGGAGCATAATGTGGAAATTGTCGGCTTTGTTAATGTACAATAGGGAATTAGCTATTAGTCAAGTAAAGATTCATAGCAAAAAAATTCATTTTTTAAAGGATCTTGCTAATCATTAATATATTTGTAAATATATTGTGTAGAACACTGTATAATCCACAAGTATACTGTGTATAGTATAATAAGATTTTATTGTATCGAATAAAGTGTACCTAACCTACATAGTGAATTGTACATTGAAAAGCAAATGATGCAGATGGTAGGAAGAATAGGAACTTGAGCTCAAGAGCTTGTAACATCATAATATGTACATGGTTATTATTATACAAGAATAACAATGGTGATGAATGAGTAATAGTAATTCTGATTAGAATTAGCCATGGTTAGGTCTAGGGCATATCTCCAAATGAGAATAAGTATTGGCAGTTGGGCCAAAGTCAGTTGTTGTCCGGCCTATAATTTATAGCTCTCTAATTGCACATCTAACAGGAAGTTTGTCCTACAGGCTCGGCTCAAAATCGTTTGTAGTGTTCTAAGTGGACGTGTTAATTAGTGAAAATAAAGTTGTTCTGTGTTATCTGAATTAGAAAATAATGCCATTCATGTGAGACAATAACTGACCACAACATTCATTGCAGATCCAAACACACAAAACCACAATCTGCTCAAACAGTATTTTACAGCATCAACTAAATATACCTTACAACTCACTCAAGACATGTAGCATACAGAGTACCTGTTTATAATACCACTAATGTATTCGTCAAACTGATTTAAAAAGTGGAAGAAATATAAAAATGGTTATAGAAAAGCCCACCTGCATGACGTGGCAACAGTTAGACGACAAATATGTAGACTAAGTATAATAATAACAATTTTTGCTTGTACATCTCACAGCTCCTTCTACGTGTCTTGTGGCCCCATGGGAAAATAGTCAAGTGCTTTGGTTGTTGTGCTAATACATGCAAGCAAATTTATATCGGTTAAACGATAGAATTTACATTTTGCATCTCCATACCACATAGCCTGACAAAAAACTCCATAGCTAGGTACCGTGGTAATAAAGACAGGTGTAGAGAGATAGTGTTAAAACCAAGCTGTTGCATACTGTTAGTAGTGGATAAGTAATCATAGCATTAGATTCCCATATACATGAATGTATTGTACCACGCTACAAGTATATTATGACGATGTTGAGGCTGTGTGTCTCACCGAACAGGATGAGACACTTTAGTTGTTGTACTTGTACTCCCACACACATACATAGAAACACACATCCACTAGGTACTGTTAGGACTACTACTTGTGTACAACCACCATAATACCATCCACGTACAACACACTACGGAGGATTCACTTAAAGACAATCAGTGTGTGGTATTGTGGGACCTTATGTAATAAAATAAAATAAACCGTCCCAAATGCCATCGTCACACAACTATTTTGCATAGCATTCACCTACGAACTCGATTCCTATCGTTAATGTTAATGCACATTGAATTGTGTCCCATGTTCTTCCATATAGGTATATGGTATTATCGTACGTAGGTCTAAGTACTTGAGCTTGTAGGTATGTAGAATTGTTTGTAGGTACTAGGGAATTGTGGTTTGTTATAACTTTTAAGCTGTAGTCAAATCAAGCATTTAAAATTGCCTTTAATTTCCTTTTATCTTTAGTGTGTATTGCATTACGGTAATAATATTATTATCGTACGTACCTAGTGTCTATAAATTACTTTGCGAGTTTACATTTAGTAAAGTGTTGACAGATAACAGCCATAAGGCTTGAGAAGGTATCACTGTGTACTGTGTGGACGCATTGTATAAAGTCCAAGATGTCATAAAATTATTTAATTGATGTTTTGATGGGACATCATCCCATTTACTGCGAAAAAGTCATTTCGGCCGTGTTAGAGGGCAATAGAGATTGACGGAGCCAATTACACGTAGGTATATGGCGTATATAATGCTTTTTGCAATGGCGTGTTAGCTGAGATTAAATTGAATTGCATGTCATAAGAAAAGAGTGGATATATGGTATTATGGTGTTTCACGACGATACGGTTGCATATGAATGCGCTAAACGGTAAAACAATTGTTCTGTGTGTAGGGGTCGTATTATTTTCCACAATGACTAAGTCGAAGTCATAAGTTACCCACTTAGAAAAATGTATTGAAACCTCAATTGCAGATTGTGTTGCATCCACTATTAAACTGCTCACTTAAAGGTTTTTGTGGAGTCTGGTGTGTTGGGTGGAAGTGTTTAGAGTGATGGAGATACGATGATGGAATAATATATGGGTTTAGCAAATAGATGGGCAAATATTCGGAACACGAACACCTTGATGTCTAAATAATACTGTAGAGTCGACTGAATAAGTACAGCTATACTTTGGCCAAGCATCTTATTACGAGAATTAATGCTTGTATCAGAATTACATGGGAAGAAAGAGAGCTGCAGTAATATTTCTATGATATAGAGCTAACAAGCCATAGCCAAAGAAGCTGTGAATAAAGTGTTATTTTAAATGAGAATAAAAATGGTAGTTAAATGTAATGGAATTGAACGCTGTTGTGTAGTCGTTGTAAAATGGCTTGTAGTTTATGCATTAAGAGTGAATTGAATTTGAATTCAAATTTGATAATTGGGAAGATTCACACAAAGTGAATATATTTAAGGATATAGAGTTGAGAAAGAAGTTAGGGAAGCCAACGATGACAGGGAGTTCATCGAACTGCTGGTGCCAACAGAAAATTTTTTCCGATATCAACAAAAAATGAATATAAGGATGAAGCCTGAGCTGAACACAGTGCATAAGGCATTGATGAGTTCTTTTTAAGGCCCTCAAACTGGTTTCAATATGAGGCTGCAAAAAAGTCCCCGAATTCTTTCCATGGATCCTTGGAGTGCAGTGTGCGTCTTTGGTGGACTGCATTGATAGTGTTACTTTTGCAAAAAGGAGTTTTAGACACAACCGTCACGTCAAGGTAAACCAAGGCAAGTACGTACTCCGCTCTCGTATCTGCCACTTGTACTTCTATGTAGTGTAGTTGTTCAGTTGTTGGGCAATTAGAAAGAAAGTGTTTCCCCGACTCTCATCTTGCCTTGACTCGCCTTCCCTATGGCCTTCCCTTACACTACTTCACATCACTTGACGTGGACAAGGAAAAGAAATAGAAAACCAAAAAGAACCATCCCATACCTCTATATACAACACTAAATACCCCTCTCTTGTGCTTTCCAAGAAATGCACTGCAATAATGCAACTCCGACTGATTCAAAACAATTACAAATTCGAAGCAGACCTCTCCAATAACAATTATGCAATATACTCGATTTTTATTTGTCTCTACTCTAACTGAGCCACAAACAAACCCATAGAGCTGACCCCAGCAACACTAGTAGTAACTACTACAGTAATAAACAGAGATACTTTTAGTTTAGTGCCATTGCCAACCCAACATCAGCAAAACTCATTATTATATTATTCTTATTCCGTGAATAGTTAAATCAACCTTCGGGAAATTACAAGGCTTTTAGTTTTCGTTAAACGAGCCACGTTAAAACGAAAACGTCTTCGGGTTACATACTTAGACACTTACTCCACTCTTAGTCGCCGACTTAAACACAACTTCACTCAACAAAACCATCCACACAACAAAGCCCGACACCAAATGATATTAGCACACAAACAACAAACAATCTACCTATTCCTATTATTATTCCACTTGGATTTATGAGGCTCACACATATTATTGGCATTGGAGTGCATTAATAGTTTGAGCATGAATATATTTCTTTGCGGGTAGTACAAGTAGCACTAAGTACAATCCTTCTATATACTAGTAGGCAGTAAATCGTGGACGTGACCGTGGGTCAGTTGATTCCAGGCACTCATATGTCACTATCACAACTGCCGATCATATTTTATTTAGTGGAATAGTAGTAAAGTTAATGGAGCTGTAATGCTAATCCGTAGAATGGCAGCATGGTTATGGTTTTGTGAATGTCTCGTTAAGTTGATCGTAGCCTGGTTAGCTTTGTGGGCTGTGACTTGAGTCAATTCACCTGGGCACATCACATCATCATCCCAACAACAGTCGGTTGAACACAAGTATTCTGGCCGAGGCACTCTTCTTCATCTTCGAGCCACCATACCATGGCACTGTTCATCTTCATCTTGATCCACCAACACCAACATCACCAACATGCACTGCACACAACACAGTGACTAGTAGTACTCCACGTCAATGACGGGTGAATGACATCCCCCTCGTAAAATCATTTGCTGAGGTTGTGTTGTAAATGAATTTTAATGAAGTATCAATACATGTCGAGATGAGTCGGTTGTCAGTCGGCTTGGCTTGCCTTACCGGGTTGTAAATAGAGATAGTATGTTATGTTATGATTTAGGGGTGAAGGATGAACGTAGTCAACTCGCTCCATTAGCATCATCATCCCAGTAGTCACTGAATTTCCCAGCAACAATAGCAGCCAACATATCTAAATATCTAGAAGATAATAAACAGTCCCACTAAAACATCTCACTTATAATACAAACACACATACACACAATATCACATCAGAGAAACACAGATAACATTCGAGAATTATTCACATGCATTGGTCGGGGCCCACCAGGCCCAACCAACAACTTACAACTTCCAACCTTGAAACTCGAAATCAATCACTCAATTTTATTTTATTAGACTTAGTACGCACACAAGCTATTGGCAATGAGCAAAATCACATTTCCACCTAGTCTTCGCCAAACAGCAATCCAGTCGACCATCAAACATTCTTAATGTACTACTACAACATACTAATATCAAAACATGCTTGTATCCATTGTATCAGTATGTGTACCTGTGCAAATGCAGTGTAATACCTAAAGAGATATTATAGTGGAACACATTAGATTTTAGTAGTAGGTATTACACAGTGAGGGTTAGAGATAGAGAGAGTGGGACACTTGTGTTTGTATTACATAATGCAATGAGTATAACGTTGCTCATCACTGGACTGCATTGCCATGATGTTATAAATTTAATGCTGGTTGAGAGATAGGCCAAGTAAGCGGAGTGAGTTAATTCGCATTAGATTTCAGTTAGTTACTGTGATACACAGTAATGTGTATGTAGGTAGTTGTAATGTTCATGTTTGTAAGAAATAAGCGGTGGCAAGGTATCCAGCCACACCAGACGGGTATAACTCACTGACTTGAATCTGTGACGCTCTCAAAGAAACAACTCTTCTGATTCTTCTTCCAAGTCCATGAAACAGAATCTAAAAGTCATTGTGGCAGGACAACTATGAAATACATTCCTCTGGTGCATGGCTTGGCTTGATTTTGCTGTGCCTGGGTTTGTTGGATTTGTTTAGGATCTGTGTGTTTGGTGTAGTGTGTGGTGGTCTGGTGGTAGTGAGCAGTAGTCGTATATTTTCAGAGCTATAAACTGACAATACTAAGACAAACTACTAAAAAGCTTATGTCAGTTTAGTGTAGCACGCTAAAAATCATATCATTATACCAGGGAGTCGTCAGTATTAAATCAAGACCAGAGAGATTGTTGCAATAGTTGATTCTAATAGCAGAAGATTCTAATAAAGTCTTAAGTAAGAAAGAAAGAAGGAGAAGGTGAGTGTGTCTAATACAAAGACTGACTAAGTAAGTGATCTCGGGTCGAAGCAGAATCTCATGGTTTTATATCTGTGGCTGTATTGTATGTATTATGGTATGGTATGACTGTGTGTGTTGTTGTGGAGGAGAGTGTGGTAGTCTGACGATGCTAAAGAAGCTGTGAATTTTTTCATTGCTGTGAAATGTGAACTTGCACTGTTAATTATCGTCACAGATACATTGTGCCTTCTGTTGCTGAGGTTGTATCTGTATGTATGCACTGAGTAAAAACATGTCATGACGATTCATTGTTTTTCATCTCATTGTTCTGCCAAGGGGTTTGTAGTAATTGGCTACAAAAGTCAAGAAAAGTCTATTCAAAAGTAAAATAGTTTGAGTGGATGTTTGTATGTCTACTAATGTAAGTAGTAAGTAAGTAGAGGAGGAAAAGAGCTATGAGTCACATTAAAATCCACTTTGCGATAGTTCAATTCAAGAGCAATAAAAATAAACCACGAGATAAATTGTAAAAACCATTATTTTAGGAAACTTTGTCTAATGTTGTAAGTAGTTCCTTTCACTCTGCGTCTATTTACTAGCTCTGTTTCTATTACTATTGATACAAATGGGGATATAAATAGTAGAAAGAGTTTAATTTATGTACAGGTCGGTAGCAGCTACTTAGATTCATATTTTTACCAATCGTCTTATTAGTGTGAAGATAGTGATGCTCTCATCCTTTTCAAACTGATAGAAATTGGTTTGTATTTTTACAACACTTTTATTTTTTCTCAGATGAAACTCATATTTTCATTGTTGTAACGTCCCAGGCGGCTTTGCTGCCAGTTCGCTAATTTGCACTTGTTTTCTTTTCATATTAGCTAGCAGGTAGCTGCTCCGATTGCGTATTTAGTTTCCACCTGATGAGCAACGTACCTACCTAGTTAAATTTCTATCCTTTTCAATGGCTGATTAAGTTATTTATTGAATATTTAGTGGCTAATGCTACGCAGTGGTTTTATTAGTAACTGCAGGACTTTGCTCGGCAACTATACAATCAGTCGGCTCCATTCCAAATATTTTTCTACTTTATGCCTTTATGTCTTTTGCAAACTCGATTGAACTCATTTTATTTACGACGTGAGCCCCCGTGCCCACTTTTAATATTATCTTTTCTTTTCTCTGACAAAGTGGTGCAGTTCGGAGGATTTCTTCTGATGCACAACTATTTATCAATTGAAACTGTGTGAGTGAATGCAGAAAACAGCTTTTAGGGATAGCAGAAGAACACTCATGCTATGTAATACGAAGAATGAAATAGTGTGAGCCACTCAAACAAAAGCAGAACAGTAATCAAGTCAGCCAAACACGATAATTTTCTTGTCACATCACATATTAATCAGATCCAGGCGATTTAACTAAAACCTTATTACTATAAAGGTGCAGGCAACAAAGCAAGGCAACTAAAGCGTCGTCGTCCTAGTGTTTGAAGGTAGTTATGTTTTTGTAATATAGCTACACTCATCTCACCAACAGAACATTACAAGAACAAGGGAATTTCTGTTTAAATGTAAGGCACTGACTTTCAGCTCACAACAATGCTGCAAAAAACTTATTATTGCTCGCCAGATTTTATCAATAAGCGAAGCGGCTATTCATTCCTCATCGTAATAAACCTACCACTTCCACATACATACATTTCCATTGCTACAAATATTCACTTCAAACTTTGCATTTTCACTACCTTCAGCTTCACAGCCTCATACATACATACGAGGACGTACATACAATTAGTATCGCTCTAAGCTTATATATATGCTGCAGAAATGCGAGAAAAACAAAACAAGTCTCCAAGAGAAGCTCTATAACTTTTCCCATGGCAGATGCAAGCAAAAGTTACCTGAGCTTGCTTATTACTCTATTACCCACTACATACATACACACACATACATACACATACAATACAACAACCGACGCGAACTTGATCTTGACTTTAGTTTTCACTTAAAAAACGAAAGCAAGTGAGACGAATGACATGTTCAGCATGCGTTGGTCTTGTTAACCTTTTACAAAGGCGTATGAATACAGAATACACCAACACTAACAAAGCGTAGATTTTGCAAAAGATAAAAACAAAACACCATTTGCATTGCCACAACATCATTCGGTTCAAATGGGATGTGTGTACACAGTGTGCAGTACTATGTATTAGAGTACTAGTGCACAATGTACTTGCTATGTAGTACACATAATACTTGTTACTCATAGGTATACATAGTTAGTGAGCAAAATACTTTACTGGGAGAATGTGTTCAAGAGTTGTTGAAAATATTGGACACTGTCAGTGGAGTTAGTGCCATCATGATAAGATGAAGATGCTGATAAAAATTTGGAGTTGTGTAAAAATTATTAGAGGATAATGTATAATGAGGCAGACAAGTTCAAATGGAGTAGGTACACAGATTAAGAAAACGAAGCCACCCGCTGAGATAGCTGTTGTTAGCTATACATTGTATTTCCTTAGTATGGAATTCAGATTCGCCAATATTTGCAATAGAAAGAAGACAATAACAGTCAAACAATTTCCTATGGCAACTTCCAAACCATATAAGTATAACGAACAATAAAAAAGATGGAACAATAATTGAGCCCGCCATGGCATTCACTAACAGTGTACATATAATACACAATACCTATGGGCATGTAGCCATCTATACATTAGCCACATCATACAACTTGTTAGTATAATATAGTAGCAACTATCTGTGTACAATAAAACTAGCAAAAAATAATACAACAGAGGTTTCCCATCTGGACTTGTATGTTCTTTGTGATGCTCCATGCAAGTAGCAGGTATTTTAAGAAATTTCTGAGTTAGCTCAAGCCTTCACCACCACTGCCAAACAGAAATTATATTGCTATAGGAAGTGTACATAATACAGTGTGCTATGCAGTCATAAAATATCACGTCATTTTCTGAATACGTTCAAGAAATTGCGTTTATATTACATCCGTAGAGAAAATACGTGGATGCATGTACTTGAGTAGCTACACTGTACATGGCTTATGCAATGCCTACTCAAATGGTTCATCGTGGATATTGCATTAGCACTTATAGCCGTAGGATTTACAAGAGAGTATTCTAGAGAGTCGTGTGGAAGTATCTGTTCGAAGAAAGAAACAATTCGGAACATTATCCTGGTAGTTATACAACAGGTAGAAGTCCGTTGATGACATTCGCAGCTACAGAAAGAACTTTTATTCACACTAGACTTACTTTGAGTTGATAGCACAGAAAGTACAAATACATTGAGATTGCGTACATAGTGTTTGTGTATGTGTCTATGAGTGGTGTGGGGAAGAGATATAATGTGTACTACACACCACACAGTACCTTATACAAAGTACATCAAAGTAAGAGTACAGGAGATTGTGTTATATAATAATAATAGCTAGGCGATGACGACGGTTGATGTTATTTACTTAAAAAGCAACGCAATGTTACAGAATGAAGAATATATCGCACTGAAGGAGAATCAAGAGCATCCGTGTATGTGTATCTGTGTTGAGAATGTGCTGTTTGTTGGCTATCTCTGTCAGTCTCCCTTTCTATGTCTCCGTTTCATATCATCATACGGTTATCCATTCCCATTCCCAATGATATGTATTTTTTCCAGTTCTGGTTTTGTGTTTTCTGCAAGTTCAATGACTGTGTGTTGTGTGTTGCTTGAGACTGACTGAGTTAAGAGTTAAGACTGGGCTGCTGTGCTCTGTTGTCTGTGTGCTATGTCTTCTTGTTTGTTCTCCTTCTTCTTCTTCTTCTTCCCCAGCTTCTTAGCTTCTTCTTCTTCTTCTTCTTCTTCTTGTGTTCTGCTCTCGTAACTGATTGTAGATGAAGAAAAGCGAATATTTCCTTGGCATTTGCACTGATACCATGCTCGAGCTATTTAACTATTTGAGTGCACGGCACACTGTGCTTCTAGTAATCTACCTCACAACGTTTCTTGTTTTCTTGTAACGTGTAATGCACACAATGTAGTCAAATATTATATGCTAGTAAATAATAGCAGAAGTTGTTCTGTGTAGTTGTAGTAGTTGTATCTGTAGTGGTAGTGGTAGTAGTTTCTAGCAGTAGTGGATTGGATTTCCTTACGTTGTCAAGTCGTAGTTCACCATCTCATCTCATTTCTCACTTTATCCATATACTACATAAAACAATAGCTCTATCATCCTGTCTCTTTTCACATCCTTTCCTTCCTCTCCACATAGTCTAAATGCCATCAAGAGTGAAACAGGTAAACAGTACTATTATCCCAAGTACTGTATGTTTGCTACACAGATTAGATATATATCCGCCACGTTCGCCTTCTTCAAAGCAAATTATTCTGTGCACTCAATAATAATAATAATAATATATGATACAGTGCAGTGCATAGGCCATTTAATGTACACGCCACGCATTACAATATAATATACATTTTTCCATAACTACTACGTTAGGGATGTAAATCATCAATGCCTTCAAGTCCACTACATAGCTCATCTTTTACTCTATGCTTTGTGATTCTTGGCTAAACGTAGGTTTAACCAAATCTCTCTCATTTAATGCAATGTGTGTGGAATCAGTTGGCAAATTGGGATGCATACATATAAACATAATATTTGTATCTTTAAGTGTACTATGCATTATGTAATGTGTAGTATAAGTACATAGTAGCTGTGTGCAATAGTATTGAATGGCTTGACTGTATAAATTATGTAATACAATTTAATGTGTTTTTATATAGACAGGTGTATCTGTTTGTGTATACAGTGATAGTAATATTGAGAAAGGAAGCAGATTGGTTCTATTTGTGTGTATAAATAATTAAGTAAGGTATAGACACTTGTGTGGTGGACGAGTATTGGTGAAGAAGTGTAGAATGAGTTGATGGAGTATCATTTGAGGATATATAGAACATTATAGAATTTTCATTTCTTTTGTGAGGTAGTGTATTATGCAAAAATGTATTGTTCCATAAACAGGTACATTCTTTTTCTCATAATATCCTTTCCACGCTGTTAATCTGAAGATATGTAGCCGTTATTGTATGTTCTCACGGAATCAAGTAGATCATGATAACATTACTACATCCATTCAAGATGCAATACATAGCTCCCTACTTCATCTCCCTCACTCAAGTCAGTCACTGCAATTTTAGCCCATATCAATTCTAAGCTCAGCAACGCACTCAGTGTTCCCAACACTCGTCTGTGTTGTGTATTGCAGTCCTGTGCAATAATGTGTGTTGTTCAGCCATGGAGTGTGTGTATGTGTGTGTATTGCTTATTTCATTAATGAAGCTAACATGCTGTTTTTCGTAGCAAACGGAATAGTCATAATAATAAAGGAAGATGAACCTGCTCAAATGTTTTAGCAGGCAGAAAACGTGTACAGATAATTACATTATGAGTCATTGTTCATAATATCATGATACTGTGAAGGAAAGGCAGTCAAGAAAATTCGGAATTCCTACAAAATTGAAATGCATTCTTGAACGGACAGACAATCTGTCTGAACACATGAGACTACCTATGCAATAGTAATAATAATATGCAAATCCAATACGCAGTGAGTAATAGACTGATGCGAGTGAAGCCAAACCTTTGTAATCCTCTCCAGCCAGATACAGCACAGACTCGTCTATAAGTCAACTACCTTTTGTAACTCTTTTGTCCAGGCCGAACCTTTCATAAGAGATTCACACATATATTCGCATGGAGCACACGCTTCTCGTCGAATTTTCAGTCATGAAGTCGGAATTAATTTTGCCGAACCTTTCTCTCTCTCTCTATGTATGTACAATCTAGTGCCTTTCTTTCTGTATCTCTCTTTGACTAACCTGAAAACCCTACTAATAATAGGAGTAATCATAGCAAAGTATTGTATACGGTAGACAAAGCAGTAGCAGCACCATGGCAATAAAATGAATAGACTCCACAGGGAGACATCTTCTTACGTATAGAGTTTCTTCCAATATACCACTCTCCCACAAACAAAATCACGAAAAACCTGTCCATGACTTTTCTGCATAGCTCAGCAAACGTTTACCTGTAGCTGTGTGTTTGTGTGTAGCTAATAATGCAATTTCATTGTGACCAATACATTATTTATTCTCAAAACTTTTTTTGTTTAAACACTCGTCGTTTACTCGAACATAATATGCCTTATAAGTACATTCTCCCATGCTGGTCACAGAAATATAAAACACTACTCCACTAGAATATAAAATACTCCGTGTACAAGCACAGATCTAAAAATGCAACGAATGCAAAGTATAACTCACATATCCTTATCCATATCTTCTTATCGTTGAAGCACTTTATAATCTAAATGGATTAAGCTACGCAATTGTGATTTTGACATTAAGTTAATATCCGTACATTGCAAGTGCATTGAGGATAAAAATGTTTTTCAATTGCAATAAAAAAGTGCAGTAGTAGTAGTGTAGTTACTACTTATCTTATAATGTAGTGTATACCTAGTTGAAATAGTTTTGTGTGATTGGCGGGTACGAAATGAATAAATCCGTGAAGTGCAAATGGAATGTGAATGAATTTGAGTTGAGAACGAGTGTAGAGTCTAATTTGAATGTGCTGGAAAGACAGTTATGGATATTAAAAGAGTGTAGCTATTAAAAGGTTGAATAGCAGCGTTATATAAATTATTACAGCAAGGTTATAAAAAAGCGGGTGTATGTAGAGGGTAAAAATCTTTGAAGCTATTGTGCCATTACATATTTATAATTTAATGGCGACTTTTGAATTGCATATAGCCTTTTCCGCTTTTAAAACACTAATGGCTAATTCTCACAGCTTTTTATTTGTGCATTTAACTGTGAACTCGCGGAAGTTTAAAAAAGAGCTGCAGCAAAAGTTACGCTAATTATCTTAAAACGTTAGAGAACATGTTGTGTGCGTGTGGGACGATAATCTTGGAAAACAAGTTGTCCCCAGGTTTTGCAATTACTCGCGCCAGTAGTGAGAGAGAAATAACTGTTTGTCCACATAATAATACTACTACTACTCCGTAGAGCTTTAAATAGATGAGCACACAATATTTTATTTATTATCACTCCCCATGTTCCTATGTTTCCGTTCAATAAAGTGTCAACTTAAATATAACCGGTCTTGATCGATCGTTAAAAATAAACGGAATAGCAATTCATTACTTGGCACGGCTAATATAATATGTTTATTGCATGTGTGCACAAATAGTCTGCTAAATTATAATAATAGACACATACATACACATAATGCTATGGTAGAATAATCATTTTGTGTGTAGAATGCAGCTCTGACATGTATGTAGCTATATAAATAAGTGAACATGACCATAATAATAATGAATAGACTTGGAGCGTGTAGTAATGAGTAAAATAAAATGTGTGTTCAGTCAGTTGTGTTGTGCTCAATGGTTTTACAGTTGAGATTTGAGATTGTTGGCTATGTTTACATGATGTGGAACGTTATGAAGTACAACTATTATTATGATTATGCTAACAGAGTTGTTTTCACTATCACAGATCATAAAACGACAAACTTTGTCAGGACCCACGGACATCCATCGTCAAAATGAAGAATCCGTTGAGTCCAATAAACTGTACACCCTTCACTGTAGGAATAGTGTTGACGATTCTACTCGGAGCTCTTGTCGACCGAAACGCATGTGGTGAGTCTAACATCATAATTTGCTTTGTGCATTCAACTTCCGTCCATGTCACAAAAAACCTTTGCTTGTGTCTCTCTGTTGTATATAAAAATAGAGCATTCCCCGGAACCGTTTTACCTACACAGTCCAAATATCCTCAATATCAGTTTTTGTTTGTATTACACAACGTGTATTGTATCTTATAGTATATAGCAGTGTAATTTCATGCCACTCCGATTCACTTCTTTTGCGATGTATACAAGTCTAGAGATTTCTAGGCTAAATTGTGCACTTCCTTCTACTGCTGAAGTATTGAAGTGAGAAACACGTAGGACATGGAAGAGACAACAAATTTACACAAGTGTTTTCAGTTGACATTGCAGTTTGGCTTTGGAGGAGTAGGAATAGGAATAGCAATGTAATTCATTCCATTCATTTCTTTTATTGTCGTGGAAAGTGTAGTATGGAAAATAAGTAGGTATTATCAGCTTAGGTCTGAAGAATTATATTGGGAATTGTATAATGCAGTTTTGTGTACAGTCGTGTCATCATCTCATCATGCACTGCCGTAATGAATGGCAGGAGACCTGTTGAAGAGAAATGCAACTGTGAGGCGTCACCGTGCAAATTCTCGCGTAAATTATTCTATTATTTTCTCGCTGCTGCAATACTACTTTAAAAGAGTCATGGCTTATTAAGGCATCTAAAAGCTCTTGAACTTCAACCCAGCTCTGTGAATTTACTTTTACGACAGCTCGTAAAATTGAACCCTCTCTGTTTCCATTATTTCATTCAGCATTTATTTGTTACTCCTTCTATAAGTCTGCTTTGCTTCGTGTACTTTATTCTCGTAAGTAATAAGACTTCCTTTAAAATTAATGTCTGGAACAAGCAACCTCACAAAGCACCCACAAATAAACCTTCTTCACTCATCGTCAAACTACGTACGTTTACGTTCGTTTAAATCATACTAGTCTTGTAAGTAACCCTTATTCTAACACTCTTTCATTTGCTCCACACAGCATGTCATTTTTATCTTGCGTTTAGTACTGTTTCATTAATTACGCTGCCCATTTTCCAATCTCACACCTCTAGGTCTTCTTTTGACGTTTCCCCATTCCTCACCTCCAATTTCTAATAATACGTTCCATCCCCGCTTTATTATATTATGTATAAATATAAATATAAATTTAAATATAAATAATATAATTGCCAAGTCCTTATACGAAATTGCGTTTTATTATTATTCAACGTTTCATGCATGGGCTAGATGCACCATTGGCAAAAATGCTCTTTTTTCAACACTTTTCTCAACCAAACCAGAGGCTAAATTGAGAAAGACCTACCTTTGAGACAAGAGAAAAAATCATCTTGGTACATCCCAGTCAGATCCGTAAACATTCTTACTTTAATGCCTTATAGCACTAACTATACCTAAAGCAACTCATCTTGTTTGCATACATTGTGCCCTTGACGCGCACTAAGGAAAATAATACGAAGAATTTGACGAAAACTATTCTAGGTCATGGCCTTGATTAATGTACAATTTCATAGTAGATCACTCAGCTGACGGCAAACATTCGATTTTTGGCATACACACTAGGCTCAAATGTAATTCTTGGTTGACACGACCTTAGTGCTCGTTAGTTTGTGTTAGCTCAACTCAAGTCTGTTTTGGGATGAAACAAAGCCCACTCACACTATCCTCCTATTCCTATCAATGTATTATTTTCCGAAATGATTAATGAACCATAAGTAACACTTAGCCAGTCATCTTTAATTCTAGTTTAGCCATTTAATATTAAAATGAGAGGAGAACACACTACTCTCCTCCTCATTTAAATACACACTCCACTCAGACCATCTCACTATTTTCACTAAATCATTCTTCGTCCATCGTCTCTTCCTGTCTTCATTATGTCTCGTCTCCGTTATCATTCAGTCTCATCTAAACGCATCTCCTACAATCAACTCCTCCAATAATTCTTTGTTTTCCTCAATTTCAAAAAAGTACAAATACAAAAAAATATTATCCATTACCAAGAATGCGTCTATTTATAACTATAGCATATAATTTACTCATTTTACTTATATTTCGCGAAATAATACTCATTAGAATTGGACGACGTTTTTTTCATCATGCTATATATACTAAGTAATAGTCTCTTCAAAAATACTACCACACATAATTTTCCTCCCATATTGAAAAAAACCTGACAGTAAATCATGAGAGTGATTGTACATGTCCTGTGTAGGAATAAGAATGTAAGAAATGACACTACATTAATACATCCGCAAGTCTAACAAAAGACAAAATGCAGTCAATCTACATATACATGCTCCGTCTTAAAATTTCATATTTTTTTCATGGATTATTAAGAAAACTCTATAATATTCATTTCAGAGAATCAGACTCGTTCTTGTAATATAGCCTCATCATATAATTATATTATTATATCATTTGATTATTTAATTTTCCACTTATTCTTCCGCAATTCTTTCCTTACTACGAATAAGTACATTTTGTAATTTTACACAAGCTCGGCACGACAGAAACGAAAGGATACAAGAAAAGAACTAACTAGTGTATAAGTAGCCGTACATTAGAAATACATGCACCAGCTTTAATGTAGCGAGAATCTGCCTGAGCAAGACTCGACAGCCACGCCAAGGACATTGACTGTCTCGAGTCCCGTCGACAACTTGTCTCTTTAATTTCATAAGATTCCGGTTTCGGACCTTTCTCAATCTCATAGCACTCCATTGCACTAGACTTTATCAAAAACACATATACATATTTATACTAGGAGCAGTACACTACATTCACAACACACCCAAAGCTAAAAACGTATGTGAGTTGCTTTATTAGCCGTGGCAGATTATAATAGCACAGTAGGAGTAAGTGTTAGTTGGAAAAGGAGAACTATTATGCAATAAGTACTGGTAGCAGAATAAGGAGTAGTAAGTAAGTAGCTTTCGTGGTTCCGTTGCTTTGTCATATCTTGTTCTTTTCTCCATTGTGCTTCTGCGAATGACAGTAATGTCGAGTCTTTTCTCTCACAATTAAAACCTTGTCAATCTTACACTGTGTGCGAGAGACAAAGCAATGCAAAATAAATCATATCACACACATGCACTTTGCGTACACAATACAATAAACCACGCTACGATAAATACTCATTGTATGTATAGGCCGTGCATTAAATGCTCCCGTAATATTACTAGTTATGTATATTATATCTTCATAATGTAAGTAGCTTTGCTCGTAGTTCTTATAGCTGTGTGTGAGACTATTATAAAATTCCTTAGCTATGCATTAAGCTATCAAGTGCAATGCTAATGCCTAGTTAGTGGTTTTAATGTCTTTAGAGCTAGTTAGTCACTAATGTATTTAAGATAATAGCAACCTGCCCCTTGAATTCCGACGCAATGCCATTATTACATACCATCATGCCAGGAGAGGATCGTTAGTGTTATTATTGTCAGTATTTTATACATTACATTATTAGTAAGTGTTTATACTCAGAATTGCACTATGTAGGTAACTATTATGTATATAATATGAACTAGGTAAAATTGTATGATATGTATATAGAACATTGAACGTTTTTGCAAATGATTTGACACTAAGTCAGCTACTTGAATTGTGATAGGCACTTTGAAATTAATAGAATTACATTATGGACATTATGCTAACAAAGTATGCAAAGTACAGTAAGAACTCTACACGGGATTTTTTGTCTGACTAATTTGAATGAATGGGCAGCTTGAGATGTATGAGGATATTCTGTAATGTTCTAAACGTGAAATCTCCTACGTTCAACGAGAGATACGGGTTTGAGAACTCGAAAGACAAAAGAATTGTGTGTCAGTTTGTTTAAAAATGTGTACGGTACCAACAGGTGTACTGTAACAGGTAGCACTTACACTTATTGTTACTTCGTATCAAGTAACGATCACTTTTACATTACACAATATCCCCGTCTCTTAATACCATTTAGCATCCATATACAAATACAATGCAACACACAGGGCTTTTATTGTAATGTGTACGCCCCACACACTACACTCCTCTCCGTCAGTCTTACAAAACGCACCAAGAAACACAGAGACGCTGTGTAGAAATACCGAAACATTGTGCACGAACAATTCCTCTAGGAGAATACTGTACATTCACTATGTACAAATACAACTGGACTAGACTTGACTGGAAATACGAAACCAGACTCTCATCTTCATTTAAAACTGGCATGGCTCGACATTGATGCGAATCAAGAACAGAGCCGTGGTTCTTGCCACGAACACTTAACTAATGTAACGAACGAGTCAGAGCAGAAGGAAATAACGAAGCAAATGATGAGTTCAGGACTCTAGAATGAACGACTCGGTTTCATTTCATGCAAAGCGACATACTTGTTGTATATCTTGATTTTAAACTTTGCTTTATCTCTGTAGCCTGTAGCCTCTACCCTATACCTATTCTACATACAATAACATCAAGCTACCCTCATCCTCTCTCCATTTTGCAATACTTTTGTGTGAACACTTCTTTTTCTGCTAGTGCATTACAACTACAACCACTACTGCTACAACAGCAACTTGAATAATGATGGAAAGGACGAGGAAGAACTTTTCCAAGTGAATTGACGAGTGAACTAAACTGATCTTGCTCGAAAGAACTAAGTGAGCTATTGCAATCAAAACTGATTGCTTTCTTCGACTCGTATAGCATAGCAGAGAAGTCCAATTCAAGTTTTGCAATGTAGTCTTATATACAAATACACAGTCAGTATGTTTTTCTTGGTCTTCAACGTTTTCTTGTACATTGTTGACGTATTAGAGAAATATTATGCCGTTTTTGCTTCTCTGTTTGTGTACATGTTTCTATGCAATTGTAAGTACAGGCATACAATGTTATTGCAGTTATATAACTATGTAAATCTGGTAACCCAGTATACAACTCATACTTGCTACGATGCTACATAGTTGCAGTATATACACTAGAAATGTAAATAAGGATAGTTTTGTGTCGGGGAATGAAACAAATTGAAATCATGTGAAAAGCTGGCGTTGAACAAAGATTTGCTAAGTTAACCGCAGTCATAGTACTAGCAGTCAAACAATGGGCACTTTATGGTCAAACTCTATAATGCTAGCACTTAGTTAGAATGTGAGGTAGTTGTAAATGCATTACATGACATTATGCATCGCGTTATCACGTAGAGGGTATATGTATGTGTATGATGTAGTGAGCAAGAACATTATTATGCAAGTAAATCTAAACAACAACAACAACAACAGAAACAGATAATCTTCGCATGGTTGAGAAATCAGAGAGAAAAAGACGTTGTTTAAGATTGAGACTGTAGCTATGTATGAGTATACATGAGCCAAGCCTTTGCAGTATGGAGGCTCTCAACTCATTTCTAATTCTCTCCTCTGGTCATCATCAACAGAGTTGATCTACGAGGAAGACAAAATATTCTCGGTGCGTAGTAGTCAAGTAATAAGAAACGTAATGAACACTCTAATATATTTCTACTACATACATAGGATGATCGACTAGAAGCCAATTCTGACTCAGAGTTAGAAACTCGGGACGGGAGTGTTATGGACTTAGGATATTATGTTGTGTTTATTGTATAGACACTAAATGCAGTAGACATTATAGACTACGAAGTAATGGGATGGTTTGGGTGGAAAGAATTGTGGATTGTGGAAAACAATGGACGAGGAATAATATTATTGTTAGTTTGTTAGTGGGAAATGTTGTGAGATGGTGGAGTATTAGAATATTAGTTAGGTATCTAGTGACTGGGTGAAATGACGCCATATCTGAAGTGGCGGCTATTGAATCTAACTGAAAAAACTGGGATTCCTGTGATGATAATGTGAAGTTGGAATGTGGTGAGGTGGATTGAATGTAGATGATGATACTCCTTATACTTCCACCACTTTGACGTTGCACTAATAACAATAAGAACGAACTATCCGCTGTGTTGTGTTTAGTGGAATAAAAATTATTATACAATGTAGCATCAGACAATGATTTAAGTTAAGGTGAGCTGAGGCAAGAAAAGGAAAGGGAAGAAGGATTAGATGACGATTATCTTCTTTGCAAGGAGAAGAGCAGAATAAGAAGAAGATGAGGATGAAGAAGAAGAGCAGAAAAGACGGAGAGCGAGAAGATGAGCAATCTCACAGAAGTAAATCAAGTTCGTTGACTCTTTTGAGACCGGATGCTTAAAGCCCCTGTGGCCTTCTCAATCCGGTGCACCTAATGCTATGGCCTTGCCGCCGGATAAGCAAATTTTTTCTAGTGAATTTTTCATACACTTTGTAATTGGGGACAAATTACGCATCTGCATCTCGTTGCCACCACCACCACGCCTCCTAAATTACCCACAACACAAAACTACACTGTACTGTACACACACACACACACAAACATGAACATATATTGACAGATTATGAATGACCAGTTCAGTCCAGTCTTTACCTCCGTTTTGCAACACATCTTTTCCTTGAAAACAAAACGTTTCCTCAGCATTCTCTTAATGAACACCATAAACAAAAACAACAAAACATCGCAAATTGAGCTTGTCAATAATAAAATAAGCCTTGTGCGTTCAGTCAGCTCATAGCAAGGTACTCGTCCAACTTTTACATTTTCCTCGCCAACTCACTAAATGTTTTCTTTTCACCACAATCTTTTCAACTGTTCGTTTTCAACTACCCCAGCAAGCATGCTCCTTAATTTCCTGGATTTCCTTCACTATACACTTTCTGCAATGTTATATGCAAGTACATTTATTGTATATACCCGCCTGCCTAGACATAATACTAACTCAAATGTTATGTAACTAGCAATTTTGCAGCATTGTATATTATGTCATAACTCTAGTCTGCCGAAATGCTCACAAATCAACTAAATCACCGAGATACATTAATTATTATTATTTCTCAGAAAACACTTTGTCCCTAATTATAAAATATTTGCACAGCTTCGTAATTTCTTGGCTTTGCTCTGAGAAATGCCACGTGTTATTACTCGTCGTTGTACTTCCTTTTACTTTTGCTTTTTTACTTTACACAAGTGTTTTCTTGAAATCCGTGTCTTGCAGATAAGATACATCCAAGCAATACGAATTTCTCACTGACAAAACAACCGCTTTAAATAATTGGCATGTTCCATGTAAAAACCAATAGCGTATAAAAAGTGTATTACTTATTATGCTTCTGTCAATTTTTTTCAAGTGCTATGTCATGCGATTCATCATGCATCGCACATCTTACATAATAGTGCATATATACCTACCTTATAATCTTATTAAGTGTTGACACAGACATAAACCCATACTTATGAGAAACGTCATAATTATGATAATGATTAATACCAGCACATATCTCCACGATATGATATGTTCACATTATGGATGTACATAAGATAAATACCTACACAACTCGACAAACAAGTCATTTACCGTGTTCTGTTAAAGTTAAACTATTTGACATAATATCTACACAGGATTGCCTGTTATTATTATAATGCAGGTAGTTGTCCCTACACACAAAAGGGAAGTTGGTCGTCACAAAGATATCTTTGTTGTGCATTAATCACAAGTTTGCATTTGTTGTGCGTTTATTAGTCTTGACGCGTCTTCATCATTATTATTATTACCAGCATTTTTCTGTTAGTCTCCTTCGGATGCTTTTCCTTTCTTAAAACATTTCTTATATAACTAACTGACATTGTAGTCCGTTTACACAACGGGAAGAGATAACATCTCGTTTGCAGGTAGGTACTTCTTTTACAATGTGTCTTGACAGGGTGGTTTTGTTCTGGTGATGATGCTGCCTAGCATCAAATAAATAAACAAGACAAAAGTTCACTTACTTTTGTACATAAGAAAACTACTCCTGTATTAGTAGACTCAGACATGCACATGGATTCAATGTACTTGCATAATATACAAAAGACTAAAACACATTCGTTTAGAAAATAATAATGGTGTTGAACTGTGTGAGTTTAACTGCGAATTCAGAGCCAGGGTATTTATACATATACATATATTATATCTACTAAAGCCTTTAGTAAATAGCTAAACTGAACTCTGCTCAGTTTTTGTTGAATAATGTTACATTAGAAAAGGACAGGGTGAGTGTAGTGTGAGGACGCATAAATATACGTAAGAGTGAGAAATGTGGAGATAAGGTGAGATCACAATGCAAAATGCAAATCTAAAAGAGGAAAGACATAGCCTTAGCCTTAGCCGAAGAACAGAACAACATGCAAAAGACATTTGATATGTTCGTCCAAGAGATAAATAGAATTGTGTTGATTGTAGTATAATAATTGTGATCGTCGTATCTCGTAACATTCACAGTCATAGTCATCCTCATAATAGTCATCATCATAATAATCCCATTCCGTGGTGGCTTTAGTGTTTAGTGCACTCAGCTTGCACATCCGCTCTGTTGTCTTCTCCAACCTGTTCTCGTTTATCATCGCCAGAATCAACATTCACTCTCTCTCCTTCTTCTGCCTCTAAAACCATCTCTCTCAGCTCTGTCTGCTGTCTGTGTGTATTCTCTGTGTATTCTCTGTATGTTCTACTATTTTATTTCCAAGCCTTCCCTCCTCCAACCCAACCACTGCTTTCATTACCTTTTATATGCACTTAGAATACGCTACTTTACTTGCATTCCTTTATTGTTCTAAGGCAATTCAATTGGCGCTAGCTCAAGGTCATACAAAATTACCCGTACACTTCTTTGCCCGTTTGTTTCCATCGTTTAAGTCATTTCGAGGAATTTGCCTTTCCTGCTACATAATACACCATTCGCATTCCGCCAATGCAATGCAGTAGCAAACTATTCTTACGTAATGTGTGCATCAGCTATACACCTTATACACATTACTTGTACACACACACTACATACATTTTTATATGTATTTAAAAGTTCAATTCAAACCTTGAGATAGATGGGATACGGATTTCATTAAGCATTTCCACAGATACATACGTGTATTTTTATACACAGTTAAATTATATTATTATAGTTGTACTTAGTACACAGACAGGAGGGAGTACTAGAATGCTTTGCTTTGGATTAGTAAATGAAACAATTGGATGCACGTGAGTATAACCACTTGAAGATTGTATCAGAACAACAACGGCGTTTGCTAATAATGCATAATAGTATAGCTACAGATATATAAAGAAGATTCCGAGTACGAGATACTATGCTTTTTGCCGCAATAATGATTTATTTTCCCATTTAGTCAGTGTATAGAAGAACATTATTTACTTTGGAGTACGGAGAACGAGAACCGTAGTACACATTTACAATCTCCATCCATGTAGATTTGTCTCTGTGTTATTTTATTTTATAATGGTTATTATTATGTATGATGGTGTTTGTGTTTTATGGGCAACTTAGTGCAAGTACATTGGAATTGCTGGTATTTTAGTACATGTACATTTATTATATATTCTTGAAAACAAAGTTTCTTTCTTGTAGTTGGCAATTGTGAATTGGTAAAATAAAGGCTAGGTTTAAGCGAAGCTTATTTGCACAATACTACTACTGTGTTGTTCTTGTTGCTGCTGAGTTTGTGTGAGGTATTAGTAATAGAACTCTTGATGTTTATTTTGATACAGTATTATCATACTGTGCTGTGTTATGTTAGGTTATGTGATTCTTTGATTGCACAGGAAGTTTCTCATGGCCAGTCTTACTTTTATTTTAACTACATTCTACGTTTCTTCTTTTCTTATGGAGTTTGACTGTGCAGTGTACTTATTATAGTTGTAGGTATACATAGCTAGTTCCCGATAGGCATCAGATAACTTATATAAATAGCTAGTCAACTTGTAGCGGATAGAACTTAGATGCAAATTTCTGTCTGATGACGACTCATAAAATACGTGTGTATGTGGGGTTTGACTTATAAGCTATGTCAAGTGTCGTAGGGAAACTTGAAATGGAATACAAATATTACTCTGTAGAGTTGCACTTGGTTTGTTGTAATTGCTCAAGTCAAATGGAATTTGAATTTTATATAAAGGTGTAAGAGGCCAAGGTGAGCTATGTGTTCTGTGTGTGATACGACTCTATATAAAGTATGGAGTGCCGGATGAAACTGTTGCTACATCATTAATTCAAAGAAAACATGCCATTACTTTTCGTTGAATGTTGAACTATGCTGTTTATTGCAGTTTAGTAGTAATGCAGGATTTACGTTCTTGTGGCAATAATATTTTATTTTATTTATTTGATGTGCACAGTCATAACATTATTCACCATTAGTTAAAAGTAAAAAGCGTCGTCTGGTGCAGCAAAGAGCGAGAGAGAGCAAGATCTTGACAAAAACGCATTGCAGAATGAGCAAAGAATGAAAGATAAACGTGTCCTGTAATGAGCATCAATGTAAACCAACACGGCGGAATCATTAGAATTCAATGCACTTAAGTTCAACTTACAAGAACTCACACTTAGCTTAACCGAATTAAAATAAATCGTAAAAAAAGATTGTTGTATTGTTCCAAGTTGACTTTTGCACTTGCACTCCAACCAAACGGAGCAGAATGCTTGTTGCAATGCAAATACATACAAAGAAACAAATGCATAAACAAACACAAATGCAAATTATTACAAGTAGTATAAAATACCTAAAGTGGTACTATATAATATGGTACCTATATCGTATTAATAACAATAATAATAATACGAGTATGTTTAAATGCGTATCATTATCGCTAATCGTTAAATCTGCGGATACTCGCTGAGTTTTCTTTACACAAGAACAACTCCATAATAAAACAATACACGACGAGGTATAGAGATAGCATCGTTATGATATGCAAAACACATAGGGCTAATTATCTGTCATTGGAGCGCAAAGAATGTTTTTGCAGGGAGGGCTGGGAATATGTTGCTTGGAACAAGGAGAGAACAAGAGTTTGGCTGCAGAAAGTGCCGGAAGAAAAAATGGGGGTGATGCGATTAATGATGTTCCAGGCAGCAGGAGTGGATTGTGGAGCCGGAGGTTGATACTGTTGATAATTGCAATTGCTACACAAAAGAAAGAACGAATATAAAATGCACCACTGGCTTGTCTGTCTATGTTTCGTCTGACAAGGCTAATGCGGACTTTGCTGTATGTGTTTGTGCACTGTGTGGTTGTTGTATGTGTAATTGTATCGTTGTAGTAGAGCAAGTAACATGTTGTTAAGTAGGTGTGTACCACAGGTGTTACTGTGCTTCATACAAGCTTCACTAAGTTTAAAGACATGGAGCTGAGTGTGCAGTGGTTGGTGTAACTGTAGCTTTATCGTGAACACACGACCATGTCTTAACAACCATAGAATTGTCATGAGCCGTTTAAGTTTCTCAGACCAGGCTTGTCACTCAATAGTTTACGACTAATAAATGTCAGATTTGGAAATGCACATTGTTCCAATTTGACTACTCAGTAGACTCTCTCAGCGAGTGTCTGCAAACAACACACAATGACATAATGAAGGCACCTGACAAACTCTACAGGTGTATCCCTATCTCTTACTCACTCTGTACACTATACACTGTACACATCTTATGTCTCTACTTACACCAATATAAATGCATCTCTCGTTCTCCTATGTATATTGCAACAACACATTCGCAATACAATCATACGTAATAAACGTGTATTGGTATTAATGTCGTTTGCATTGCAACTCCAACACCTTAACTCCCATACAACTAACTAAGTAAGTATCGTGCTAGATAAAATACAGAAAGGATGCTATGTAGCTAATATGAAAAAGACTTGAACGTTGAAGAAGTTTCGTTAGACATTGAAAGAGAGACACAGAGACAGAGCAAGGTTTGAGGAGAATGCAAAAAATATACTATGATGACTTTATCATTCATCTTGTATAGTGAATAGAGTGAATACTGAAGAATGAGCCTAGTGTAAAATAAAATAAACCTGATGGAGTAGGAGGCTAGGATTGTGATAGTATTGGTGTGTAGTGCTAATATAAAATATATAGTGACGCTTGAGCCATAGCAGCACCATCACCACCACGAACAACGTCAGAAAGAGACATTCCTGCACTCACTCAGTGGTCACACTAGTCAGCAACTACTACTGCTGTGCAACTACGACATGTCATGTACGGTGTGCAAGTGTGAATGCATAATATATTATAAATTATAACTAAACCGATTATCTGTTAGCAGTTTTCTGTTATGTCACGATTATACATACAGATGCATAGAGTAATTGGATGTTTTCTGACTAGGTAGTAGCTAGGCCTAGCAGTGAATCTTCTCAGTTGTTTTTGTATGTACAGATGTAATATTCTTCCAAGTCGTGGTCCTGGTCCCTTTCAGTCTTTTAACATTTACACACATTTGCATTGCATTTGGCTTCTTCTTTGGCGTTCTTTCTGCACAAGATTCTTGTAAATGTCTAAGACAGAGACAGAACTTAAAAAGCGAGAAAGAGAGAGAGAGACACCTGAGACAAGGCAAGACTCGTCTGCAGAGAGTCTCAGCTGGAGTGGACAGGACAGGGTGTAAAACACGGAGCAGTAGTGTACTGTTGTTGTGTATTGTGCCGTTTGTTGTAATGCTGATAGTCAGCATAACATGATATTTTTGAATGAATCGAATAATGTGACGATGTCTGTAATAGTGAATTAGCTGTAGGCCGTGATGCAATGCGAACTAAAAGAATTTTTCGTGAAAGCATGACAGTTACAGCTCTACAAGTCAAGCTAACGATAAGACAAGTAACGTATGCACCGTTAGCAACAAGACGTCGAATCAGTTTCTAAGAATGGAATGGTCACTTCTTCATTCGCATCTTCATTTTGCAACATTCTCGCATTGTGTCAGAGTCCGAACCACAGCCTCATCTTCATGCATCAAGCCGATCACAGAGCTATCCTTCTCCAAACTTTTTTTCTCTCTGAATCTCTCGCCATGGGTGACTTTTCTTAGGGTGGAATTTCTCACTGTACATAAATAGTATCAGGGAGACGATGAAGAGGCTCCAATCAAAAGTCTCACGTCAACTCAACCTAAACTTCCACATAATTAGACTACCTGTTTCTCCTCAGCTGCCAATGTCTAAATAACCTAAACGAACAAGAAATCTCGAGCCATAGATAGCAATACACACGGTTCTTATTTATATCTCGGTATGTATGTGGCCTGGTGTGGTGTGGTGTGGTGGCATGGCAGTGTGGACTTTGAATGACTCCTATTATGTCCATACATACAGATAGTCCCTCTAATGCAATTCATCATTAGCATCAGTCGACTTCTGTATAAATGCATCATGGAAATTGGGTTATCATACTTCAATTCTTGATAACTTTATTACATTCAACATCATTATAGTGTAACATAATAGTTGTATTTTAGAATAAAATTATTTATTCTACTGCAGCAACAACTACTTTATAAATGCCTTTACAATCCCTGCACAATTCTCAACCATGTAATTACTGCCTAATTCAATAATTAATGATACTTCAGTTTAACTGTAGAGTCTTCAAACTACTGTTTGAGAAAATGAACACAATGCCCATCAAACTATGCAAACACCCTTCCGTTATTCTTTACAAATAATAAAAAATTCTGTAGAAAATTCAGTGGATGAGACTTTAATTGAAAAGTAGTAAATGCTTCTGCTTGCAACACCACTGCACGACAGACAACTCAATGGCATTCGTTGTCTAATAAAAGTATTACATTTCTTTGTATAACATAATAAATGTATGTAGGTATGTAGGTATATTACTAGTAAAGAAATAATAATACAAAAATAGTAAAGTATGAAAGAACATTATCAGAAAGGAATGAGGGAATTGACTTGAGTTGAAATAGAAGTCTCATGCTCATGTTTACTAAAGAGATTAAGGCATCGCACGAATTCATTTACCTTGCGTTACTTTATTTTAAAATACTTAGATAGATTTATTTATACCAACGTAAACTTTACCATGATCTTCTCGAGTGTTTAAGAAAATAAATAAAAATCTCCTCAAGTTAAGTCTTAACTTACCTCAACTCTTTTATCTTGGTTAATTCATGAATGAGGTGTTGCTTATTGCGTGTAGTTATAGTCCGATAGTTTGTCACATTATATCCTTTGAATCAGATAGACATCTGTTTATCATATGTAAATGCAATTGTAAAAGGCTGTAATTTAGCTAAAAGATACAAAAGCCACAAAAATCTCTGTTTAAACTGAGATCTGACATATTGCATAATATGAGCTAAATACATAGCAAGATAAGTATAAAGGCTCTATATTATATGCATCAGTTAATATTGCAACATTGCAATTTTATTTGTACCTAGTTATTGACAAATTAAATACTCAAGAATAACATTATGTAATGAATGTTTTATACAAAATGTGATGCAACTTATACAAAATATGATTATACTAATTTTGTAATTTCTGATCCATTTGATTATTTTTAAAAAAGTGCCTCAATTTCTTCCAGAAATTTTAAAGTAAATTTTTGAGGCAAAAAGAAAGGATTTGTGTGACTGAATAAGAATTTTGTTTGAAATCATCAAATCAACAGTGTTAACTTTGAAGGGAATTATTGGAAAGAATTTTTGTTTGATAGCCCCAGCGAGGTGCATTAATGGCACATGTTGAACAGAGTTGAGGATTTTGGTTGTCCGTAACTGATGTTAACTAATAATAGAATATAAATTTTGTGTGGAGCCTGCAGGTAACCCTAAACTTGCACTTGGCTTCACCTGACGGCTCCTGCACATCAAATCACATCTTAATCTTTGCTTAAATCCATGACTGTTATTGTTGTATTAGCCGAAGAAGAGAGACAACAATGCTTGTAGATTTGAGTGTAAAGGCTAGTCAAAGTAATACGTGCACAACATGCAACACAATAGTAGACTCTCCATGATGAGACTAGCGATATTTCTAACACCATTATTATTATTAGCATTACACCTGCATTTCCTTCAAAATCTAACAGTACGTTTACTACTACGTACTTACTTGCAAATAATTGCATTAGTACTACCTCATCATCATCATCGTGTTTGTCTTGCCATATGCGTTTACGATGAATGCTCATGTTATGCGATAATAATATTATTAATATTTTATGCTTCAACTTCATACTGTTTCATCCTCAGCTACAACATACAACCACCTCACTCAGATCCTATCTCTCTCTATGTACCTGTACTCTTTTATTACTATTACCTACTAATTCCTACTAATACCCCATATGCAATTCGGTTTTGGCTTCGTTTGAGCTTTAAACTACATTAGATTCTAGCAACTAACTTCCACATTGCACAATACGGATATTATTATTAATAATAAGATACTCATCCGGATTCAGCCAAGTGCAGTCGCTGTATCCGTATTGTAATCTACAACTATTATATACTTGCTAGTATTAGTACGGTAATAAAATATTGCAATTGGGAAGAAGAAATAAATGTGTGAATCTACTGCGACGACTGGGAGAGATGAGTATGAAATATAGAATACTTTTTAGGAACAAACAGAATATTAGGTGGGGGTATGTGTGTAATAATGAGTGGTGTATTAGTATTGGGAGTGTGTATTATGTATTAGATTTATTTTTATTAGTTTTTGAGTGTGTGTATGTGTGTGAGATGAGAAAGAGGTTTAAGGATGCTGTGAGGGAGGGTATATGTAATGTAGTGTAGTAGTCTCGTATCTGTGCAGTGACTGTGATGTTGTGGAGATGAGACTGGGATGAGACTACTGACAGTGTGGTTTTAGTGTAGTAGTTGTGGCGGTTACAGTATTTTTTAGATATTGTGCAAGATTGTGTGGTTATATGGCTTTATTGCAATTGCTTTTCTTGGCTGGGTTTGGTTTGTGCAGTGCAGTCTTGTATTTAGTACAGATTATTGTTGTGGGTAGCTGACCCTCGTTCGCTGGGCACACACACAACACACAACACACACTCATATACTTATAATACAGATATACACAGATTGGACTGGGCGCTATCGAGGCAGTAATCACAATAATTGGGTGTATTGGTAGTATTTGAAAAGAGATGAGAGTGCTGATGGAGCCTGTGGCAAGCTTCGCTCAATGCATTCCTTCCTTCCTGTTCCTTTCTTCTAATGAATAGCTTACAGCTGAATTCTTGCAACCTGAAACGCTGAATATCTCAAACGACGACACAGACGCGTCCTTTATTCCTTCTTCGTCTTTTCTTACACCCAACACACACAACACATCTTTTATCCATAAACAACAACTTCAACACTCCCAATAATCCTCTGCTACCATACTACTACCATTATTCTGCAACAGAGTTACTTACTTTACATTTAGTACAATACAACGCTTTTTGTAGCTGTACAATATAGATCTTCTTCTTCTTCTCTCGTATACACACTGAATACTGTACAGAGGATCCCTATACTTTTTTCACACACACTCACACGTTTCTTTCTGTAATATTTTGCTATCAAGTTGTAGTTGCATTAGTTATTTATTACTAGGTGTTTATGTTCTAATGTTAGTTCATAGGATGTTAGTTTAAAACGTTATATCTGTAATAGCATCCTGCCTCTTTATTATTTTATGCAGGTGGATATATGGATGGTAATAACAATATTAAGATATCAAATATAATTGCACATAATATTTTACACACAGTCGGATCTGTTGTACTGTTGTGGAAGGAGTACTATATGAAAGCGTCAGAGTATTAATAGTTTGAGAGAATAGTGTGCAAATAGTACTGTAGTCATTCCTCGGGTTTAAACTCATCTGTCATTCTTTTATTTTCTGTTACGTTACATTCACTCTACTGTTATCTTCCATTCCTCTCGCTCCACTCCACACTATTATCAACAATTGACCACTTGACATGGTGTTCCTAGTTCCTATCCCATACCATTTACACTACGATTCTTCTATTCATCTTACCGCTCAATAAACACTAGCCCTATTACACTATGCCTTATTTTATACCATACATAAGATTTTTCTATTTTCTCTGTAGCACTATCAACTAGAAGAAACTACTCTTGAGTCTGTCTCAGTTTTGTACAAACACAATTGCATGCACTCGTAGAATTAATTGTGTTCTTTTGACTCTAAGCTCTTCTTCCTTTGTACATTACATAACTATTTTATACACCCAATAAATTTCTGGATGGGTAAAAACATACCAAGGCTATTTTATAGGGTTTGGATTTGGCTACAATGATGATGGCATCGATGTTCGTCTCTGTGCAAAACTCTGGCGTGTTTATATAAGAAATATTTTATGTGTTGGCTAATAATCCACCTGCAATTACGACTTCCTTTTTTACACATGCCTACTATTATGTCATATAGCAAGTATGTAGGTAGTCATCACCTGTTGATCCACATGCTTGTTCACAGATTGCTCGTTTAGCATTTTTCAGTTTTAACCTGAAAACATAGTTGGACATTCAATTGAATTTTGCTGAAGGAATCGTATCAGCTTCTTTGTACTACGTGATGACATACTGTTGCGGTTGAAATGGAACCATCTGTACATTTGAGACACGCTACTTGCAAAATATTTTACTGAATACACCTCCTGCTATATAGTATATCACAAGTGCAAGCCACAAATGTTAAAGTAGCGTGAAATGCTTTGTCTCTGCTAAAACTCCAGTCTAATATAGTAGTTATTATATTACTATTATTATTGTTAGTGAAGATTGTGTTATTCATGTGCTGCCATGGTGTAGCTATATATAGGTACCTGTAATTGGTAAAACGTTGCCGATGCCGAGGTTTTTAGTGGTGGAGTGGCAATTACTCTAAAAATGACTTGTATACTTCTAATTCGCAAAAGAATGTTAGTGGGTACATTACACGTTGTGTTGAACGAATTATAAAATGGCTTGTAGTGAAATATTTGTAGCTGATTGACGCATTTAATAACAACATGTTGAAAATGATTGAAATTCACTTACACTTGACTTTCGTTTTTTTGTTTTTCAGCTCCAGCAATAGAAGATGAAGAGATGGAAGGTAAGAATGATTTATGTTTGGCCGTGCCTAAAAGCCTTTGGTGACTGTTGACCTAATGTTGCCAATCTGAACCATCAGTCATAAATTATTGTTGTTTTCAATTATGAAGGCCTAGAGCTCCAGGTTGATCTTATTCTAACCCTAGGAGCTATAGGAGCGGATCGTCAGCAGAAATTTTATAATTTGTGCATATTTACAATGAAATGAGGAAAAACTACTTACGTATTTAAAGTTATGTTTGAGGTTAGGTACGTGTAGAAAGAATAATCAGTCAACATCACTTAAAAATTAGGTAGAAATAGGCGAAGCTGTCTGCAGAGAGTCACGCCACGTCACAGTAATAGGATGATTCTGTCTTGTTGTTGCATACTTGATTCTGTAATGATTACACTAGAATTACATAGAGGCAAGCTCGGAAACAAAACGGGATTTAGCATTCAACCTTTGAAACACTTTGTATACATCTACAAACTCAAAGGTGGATAGTCGATTGGAAATAAACACACATTTTCCTGGTTTTCATTAACATTTTCAATATATTATAGAAAAATAATGCATTGCAATGTCATGTGAACACTCAGGAATGCTTTCTGGTTTGCCACAAAATGAAACCCTAAAGATTCTGCACTCATCCCTGTTGCGATGAAACCTTGAGTAGATATTTGAATATCTCTGTAGGCATTTTAATTGTACTTTTGGTTGATGGGCGAGAGAGTTTTCCATTTCTTCAACGTTTTTATCCCAGCTCATACCTTTTCAATAAAATGCAAATGATGTAATACCACGCAGACAACATTATATTATTTTCTACCTAACTATATTATTCACCTATTATAATAATACAGGTACTCCACCAGTATTTGTTTTCATTTCCAATTCCTCTAAAGGACTTCGCAGTGCATGTACTCAGCACACATTTCACACAACAGACGTTTTTATACAACACACATCATTCATTATATTAGCAAACACAACCAAATTAAATTTTTTCTCCAGCAAAAACAAAAATAAACAATTAATGATCAAAACCCATTATTGGGTAGTTCAGGTGTAGCTAACTTAATCAAAGTAACTAAACAAATGCGTTTGTGACTCACAAAAGAGTTATTAGGTTTAAGGTCATCCTATAATTCCATTTCAACATCAGACAACATTAATTTCCTGAAAGTTTCTCACTCAGCGCATATTATAGAAACGGAAAGTTAATAACACATTATATATTATTGAAGCAACAATAATTGTGTTATAGTAAATAGCAAAATCTAATCCTAATAAGTACCTACACACTCGAGTTACGTACGATACACCTTAGTAAATGTACATGCAAATAAGCCGAGGATAAAATCAAACGGGAAACAAAAAACGCATGAAGCCTCGCTAGAGACAACGACACAAGCAAGGAAATCACATTGTCAGACCAATGTACATATTATGTATTTAGCAAGACTACACTACCTATATACTGAAGAGTAACGTGGGAGATAGTGGAGTAATGAATTACATTTTCGTAACACATACCATAACAGAAATTACTCCATAGATACATACACTACTACACAGCTACATACTACTGGTCGTTGTTAAGATAAAAAACGTGTGTTAAGGCACCCATTAGGGTAACCAAGCACAGTATTTTTGTATCCTGAATGATTGTCGTCGTTTGCATGCGAAATGTACACCGATAAGAATTGCAAGCGAAAGAAAGTACATGTACATACGAGGAGAGTGGGCGAGGTATTTCATTAGCAAGGCTACTGTTCATATTAACAAAGCAGGACAGCAGGCTGGTTTAGTTTTATGTGCCATTTGGACTTGAACCTCATAGTTATGTAATGCATACCTCTGCTAATTTATTCACATGTGTGCAGGAAGAAAAAATGTCAAAATGTTCCGTTTCTATCACTTTTACTTTATTTCCACTTGATGGCTTGTCATCTGTTGACGCATACAACCGTTCCTTTTATTATCATATCAGTATCAACACCAAGAGACACACTAAAAATCCAAGTACCTACAATACACATAAAAAGAATAGTTTCTGCGTGTGTGCAGAATACACACAACTTTTTAAGGATATGGCACAGATATAACAACACTATTAGTGTACCTACTTATAATAAATATACGATTATAAAATACCTGGTGAGTATGTACAGTATCTCTTATACACATAGATAATGTCAAGCGCCCTCACGACAACAGCACCCGTGCAAATATTTGTTCTTACAACACATTACTACAAGATAGAGCAAGTACCTAAACAGCTACAGTTGTAACAAACGCATTTTTAAATGTGCGTTCTTGGGAGTTCAGATAATACGCAGATAACGAGAGATTATGTAAGAAGATAAGGAGTAATTTTCGACTGAAATTATAAAAGGATTTTTGTAGGATAAATTAAGACTCATGTTGCTAAAATGTTTGTTAAAAGTAGCAAAATGAAAAGGATAGGTTGAGAAGGCACTTAAAGGCAAGATATTCATTTGTCTTGGTGGTTTAAACGGAAACCAGCGAAGTTCGTATTGTTCATAAGCAATATGTATTATTTCCTTTAGCTTTAATATCCTACGACCACTATCATATCAGTCTAAAATGATTGTGTGAGTTCTTGTCAGCAAATGAGAGGGAAGTTTATTCTGGCAAGTGCACATTGCTTCGGAGCTGGCCAACAGCATAAGTAGAGGAAACGAACGAGAACGTAATGTCGGAAAGGGAAATAATGCGTCCGCTCTAAAGCACGGCAAATGCCGAATTATCGCAAAGAATCGCATTATAAAACGTATAGCACTAACACACTATTGTGCAACTATATATATAAATACACACACCAGGCATATCTTTTAAGGCACACAAGGGACTCGTTGAGAATTATTGACCAAAAGGTTTCTCACCACACACATGCATGTTTACTTACATCATGCTAAATTAACTAACCACTTTGTGTAGGTAGCTACTTTTATATTTACCTACATATAGGTATACAAGTATTACTTGTAGGTTTACTGTACACAGTGCAAATAAACTCAAATGTAATTCAAAACTGATGGTATTTTTAATACTTTGGATTTTGCACAGTTGAAGGATTGAGGTGGCTGACAGTTATCCAAAATCATGCATCATGTGTGTACTGGCAAATAAAATAAAATAAAAATATTCCTTTGTCGCCACTAGAACATCTTGTATACAGGTATAAAAGTGCATAAGATAGTATAATAAGAATATAGGTATGGATAGGTGGATGTGTAAATAATGTAATGTTGTCGAGGTATTCAACTGTGGAGAAAATGTGGAAAAGTTTGATGAGTTCATTGTATAATTTATTCAAGTGGTGAACTTGATATTGAGTCGAGTCCGGTTGTATTTACTTAGTATCTTTCATTAAGTGGATTTGAGTGCATGTGGTTGATGTTGATAATAATATGAAGGGCTATAAAAGGCTGATATATTTATAAATAGCTGAAGTTGATATTATGAAATGATGAATGGGGCAGATAATTGTCAAGATAACGTTATTTAGACTGGGGTTAAGTATGTGCAGTGAGAGAATGAATTGTGCAGTGCGTGTGTTATGATGATTCTGTACGTTGTTCATTTCTCGTTTTGCTAATGAAATTCCAGAGTGAGTCAAAGGAAGAGTATAAGTGCGATTTTAAGTTTGATAGGAAAGCAAGAAAAGAAAGAATGCAGAAATGAACAAGCAATGACCTGGGCTCTAATGGCCCTGTAAATTAAACTTTTAGTGCAGTTTATAAAATAATAAAATGGAATCTGAGGATTATCTACTCGTTGGACTGGACGTTTGCGAGGATAACGAACACAAAGCTCATTCGGTGCATGACATACGCAACACCACATAATAATAATGCATACAGACAACTCAGAGATCTAGGCATTGCTCTGTGCCAGAGTAAACTGAGCAAGAGGAGTATGAATATTCTATTCGCAAAACACCAAATGCAATATTCACATTGAAGAATTGTGATTGAGTGTAGTAAAAAGACTGGTTTGCGTGGCAGAGAACAATTAATCACACGATATTTGTGCTGCAGTTGACGTTGTATGCCAGAGTTGATGTAACTCTTTTCGTGTTGCTCTGCTAATAGTAATAATAATAAAGTAATATTATTATATGGACACACATTCGCATTCTAATCGAAATAACAGTCTCACAGTGCCACTGCAAAATACAAAATACAACAACAGTAATAATATTAGCAATTCCATTGTCCGATGATGTGAAGATGTGATGTGACGCTCAAAGCGATACCTAAGTAGTTTAGCATTTAGCTGAAAAGTTAAAACCCTCTCTCGTACTTTTGCCTAGTACTTGTACACACATACACACTACACACATCACAACATTTATTAGGGCTAGGTGACTACTGAACTGACATTAAAGTCACAACTACACTCACAAACACCACACAACCACTCTCCACGTTGACTTAGCAATTGTACTACAACGTTGTGAATATGCATTCATAAATTATGAGCCCTATCTCACATAATACATTTACAGCCACAACAACTACAACCACTTTTCATATTACTGCACTGCACAATACATGCAGGATAATCCCAGAATGAATGATATTATGGTGGAATTGTGTGTCTTATAACTTGTACAACGTCATAAAACCAGCTATCAGGCCATAATACTTACTTTGTACACTGCCCAGCACTTACTGCATATTGCAAAAATGCAAATGTCAAAGTTATAATATGATAAAAGCTTATTTGATATGATAAAAGTAAATTACAACTAGAATAAACCCAGCAGATGTACATCACAATTTCTGTTGAGCATTGTTCAGATAAACGATGATTATGTATATGTACTAATAAATACTACCTACCACCACTAGGTACCCTCTACTAGTTTTAGGTACCTATCTCTATCCAATTCTTGTATACTTACTAAAATAATATTAGGAGAGATTAAATATTATATACGGCTTGAATGCCTACGTGGATACATGTACATTAGATCTACCTGTCCATATTATTACACTGTAAATATATTAAGTACTCTGTGTACCATTAAAAGTTTTATGGATGTCGTTGGGCTGTGAGAGAGAGAGAGATACCAAAACAAGAGTATGGGTGAGATTAGGTTGCACAAGGCATAAAAAGGGCCGTGTAAATATATTTTGCATGGACGAGAGAGTGAGACTAGGATATGTGTGAGAGTTAAACATGGAAAGAGCTGTGTGGAGTTCTTACGAGAGAAAAGTAGTTGTTGGTGGTGTTGATGGTTATTGAATGCTCATTAGTACATAATATATTATGTGTGCGTATCTTGTGAATCTTTCAGGGGGCTGCTACTACATGTTCAATCATTACGGAGAAGGAGATCGTATATTAACCAATGAACCATGTCTCAACTGTACCTGTCACAACTCCATGCTCATGTGCTACCTTCGGGTTTGTCCTTTTACAAAACCGATTGGTCAGGACTGTACCATTGAGAAAAAGCCGGATCAGTGCTGTCCAGTCATCACTTGTCCTGAAGGTAATAAATCAGAAAAACCATTCCTGTGTATGCTCGATATTAACATTCAAACATTTCCAACATCCAATAAAGCAGATCAACAACTCTGCATTCATTCCAGTCCACTCTTTTCTGTCTCTCATTCTCCTATCTATAGCTTTACACTCATGCTATGCTTCTTCCTTTAACACGGCTAATAATTATACGAAAATCGTGTCTCAAGTCTTGTTAGCTCTATAATACAATACAACAATCAATTTAACCGCATACCTTGCTTCCATTGCTTATACAAATAACTTATCACTCGTACAAAACATAAATCTTAACAACTAAGGGATGAATGAAATCCTTTTTTACTCTATCCACCTACCGATGCTCCAAAAAACCTTTTTTTACTCTTTACCAAGATATTTATTACACTGAATTACATCACACCTTGTCAACTTCATATAAAACCATACATGCAATCTGGGCTTCAGTCTTACAATTTCTATTAACAGAATAATAAGCTCCCTTTTCAATATAAAATCCCTATCATAGAATAATATCGGAATAGCTGAATTGTAACAATAATTGTCTATTAAATACTAGTCAAAGAACCATGTACTGATTTCAGTAGTAGTATTATGCATGTATGTTGTATGCGAATATTGTAGTGGTAGGAAAAATAGTCGTTTTTGTATGTGTGTTGCTACTAACAAGTGCTTCAGTGTATTTGATGTGCATTGTATCATTTACAAGTAATATGATATGACTATAATACTTTTGTATGGTGTAACATAAGAGTATGACTTCCTTTCCTGAAAGTTGCTGTGTGTAATTGAGTGTTGGTGTGAGTATAATTTAAGTGTAATGTTCGTTTTAGTATTACATAGTAGCAGTGCTTTGTTGTGTGGCGTCGTAGTAGAGGTATATCGACCTCCTTTGAAAGACTTGATTGATTCGATTCTTATCGGACACTTGCATCTTTCCTTGACAATCGTTTGTTAATTTAGTCACGGTTTATTTAGCAAACTATAAACTAACGGGTTCAGCGGAAGTTTTTATGCCTCCAGTACTTTTACCTTATGTTACGTTCTACCTTTTTCTCACACCGCATACGCTGCAATAAACTCTATCTCTCTCTCTCTCACTGTTTCATCTGTGCACATCTTTGATGTCCTTTTTTTATCGCATCAGCAAGACTGTTAATCTTGCTAAATTACTTTTTATACTTAACTCTACAAGTGGTTGTACCTTTCGTTTTGTTTTCGTTTTATTGGCTGTATTACAGGTATCGTATGAGTATTGAGTATCGTGTGCATTCCTGTAGAGTCTCAACTATTTTGTATCTATCTGGTGTATTAGTAATAGGAGTAGTTGTTGTAGATTGTAGAAGATGCTATCCTGACCCTCTCATTTGATCTTCTCTCTGCCTCACTCTGCATTTCACTATCAAAATAAAGAGCTTGTATGTACAGTTGTCTATTATCAGACTGGTTATTTGATTTTATTTACCTAGACTTGAAGCACGCCTTTGCCACGGCTTGCCGTCCACATTATTCCTCGTCAACATTTTTTAACATAGTCATCCGTACAGTTCAAATACTCAATTGCACACGTTGAGTTACTTTGCTTATGTTAGACTTGCTCTTTAATATTTGTGCTTATAATAATAATATAACCATTATATTATAATAACATGCCATGTCCTAATGTAGTACTAAGGTTCTCACTATCAACTCAATAATTGCACGATGAATGTTCCTGATAATAAGCAATAAAAAACTCCTAGACTGAAGAATTCTTCTCAAATATTTACTTTGAGTGGTAGACACAGCCTCATAAAACTTGTAGCCACAGTTTTTTATTAAGGCAATGCGAAAATGTTGATGCTTATTGCATTAAGCTTGTATGCATGCAAAAGGAGACTATAAATACATTAAGAAAATGAATGAGTGACGATGATGATGAGTAAAGTAATAAAAAGCTGAGTATTCACCTTTACCTTCACCGACAATATTTATGCACAATGTGGCTTTATTGCTTGGTTCTGTGGAGTTTTGAGTTAAAAAACAGTTTGCTTTAATAATAAAGTAATATAAAACGTCATTGTCTGTTTTGATTAACAGTGCCGGTCTCTTTAGTAACACCAGGAGCACTGATTTCTTCCACGACAACGTCCACCACAACTCTGGCTACAGTTTCACCCTCTGAAGTTGCCACGTTAGACAGAGGCTGTCAATTGGATGGAAAAGTCTACCCCGATGGAGCTCAAATTGCCAGTGACCCGAGTAAACCTTGCGAGCTTTGCTACTGTATCAGAAACAAAACGGCGTGCGTCATGCAAGAATGCACTTTAAATGTTGATGGCTGCAGTCCCGAGTTTCAACCCGGCGTTTGTTGTCCTGTGAGATACCAGTGTGATGGACCTCTACAGATTACTGACTCTTCCACCATTGCTGGAGTCATCACAACAACTATGAGCAATTTATTCTCATCCACTCCTCAACCAGGCGGATGCTACAGAAACGGAGAATACTATGCCGACGGTTCTCAAATCCCTGCACCTGGAGAAGCAGCTCCCTGTGAACATTGCTACTGTATGCACGGAGAGGTACAATCAAATATAATCAATGCAATAATAAATATATGATTAGGTAAATGTATTATAATAATATTAATTTATTAATGAATGAATGAATTTGTGTTTTGGTCAGATTGTTTGTGCCGTACAAGAATGTGGAAGTCCATTAGAAAACGAAGGTGGTAATTGCACAGCCGTTCCTCCACCCTCAGGCCTTTGCTGTCCAGAGAAATACACTTGCAGTAAGAATTAGAAATTATGAAATAAATAAATATTGCAACTAAATTAAAAATCATATTTTATATGGGGTTTAATTTTAATTCAATTTTTAAATATATTATTTTAGTGACCGATGACCATGAAGAGATTGTACATGACGGAATCACAGAGGCAGGTGAATCTTCCACATCAATGGTAGGAAATGAAGGGAAAGTATCAGATGCGACTCAAATGCCGGATGATGCACAATCTGTAACTGTAAGCTTGGAAGCAGATAGCAATAAACCACAAAACGTTGAATCCACCACAGATCAAGTTCAACAATCAGACTCATTACCAGTAGAAACAACTTCTGTGAAATCTGTCAGCTCAACTCAAGCCAGTCAAAGCTCAAGCGACGAGTCAAAATTGGCAGGGACAACTACACCCAGTTCTATGGGTGGATCCGATCTCCAACCAACTCAAGAACATGAAGATGAGATTTCCCATGACGCTACTCCTGCCTCAAACGATGTTCCCGCAACAAATGCACCAGGAGAATCCATAATTGAGCCTATTGACTCTGCAACTCAAGCTGTTATTAGTGGAGTGGGTTCGGACTCGGAATCATCCCAATCAACGTCACCTTCCTCAGATTCCTCATCCACAGAAAATGCAATTGGCAGTAGCTCAACTGAATCTGCAGTCGAAGTCACCACTCTACGAGATGTGTCTAGTCCTGAAGGTATTTCATCTTCATCTGTTGCACAAGAAAGCTCAACATCTGTCGGAGTGTCATCCTCTGCACCATCTGAGTCAAGTGAAGATGAGACGACCAGTTCTTCCAACGGAAACGAAGTTGCTGCCAATGACGCCACGGAATCCTCAATTGCTGGTGGTCAAGAAACTACAATCTCATCAGGATTACCCAACAGCCACTTGAGCTCCACATCTGCCTCTTCACAAACTGCAAATGCAATTTCCTCATCAACAACAGCAACACCACAGGAAGGAGTCACTGATTCTGAGATTTCATCTGGAGCCAATGCTGATGATAAAATCGACACAATTCAACCCACTGGAGGTAGCAATTTTGAAGTACAGGCTTCTACCGAAACAGAAATCAATGCTTCAGCCTCAACAACAAGACCGGAAGAAAGTGCCGACGAAAACGCTGTTGATTCGTCCGTTGTGGGAGAAACAAGTGACATCACAAACGATCAAGTTCAAGGAGACAAAGACTCATCGGTAACTACATTGAGACCAGACAATATTTCGTCACCATCCGGTGTATCTGGAGCGGAAGAAGCAAGTGCCGCAGATTCTAAACCCACGGATTCTGAACAAATGCCAGCTTTTGATGAAACTTCTAGTCAGGCATCTGCCTCAGAGGATGCTACAACTGTAAAAGCCCCTACTCCAGGAATGGACGATGATAGCAATGCACAAGGCTCAGATTCAGAAACAAGTGTTAAACCCGTAGCAGTCACAGACGAAGAAAAAGTTACTTCTCCAGCCAGCTCGCCAGCCAGTATTATTTCATCTACAGAAGGAGGATTGGAATCGTCAACAAATGAAGGAGGAATTGCATCTTCAGGTGGTGAAGGGGGAATTGCATCTTCCACAACCGAAGGAGGAATTGCATCTTCCACAACCGAAGGAGGAATTGCGTCATCAACAACTGAAGGAGGAATTGCATCTTCAGGAGGTGAAGGGGGAATTGTATCTTCCACAACCGAAGGAGGAATTGTATCTTCCACATCTGCAGGAGGAATTTCATCATCCACAACAAACGTAGGGGACATGGCTGAAGATAAATTGCATGACGGAAGTGTACAAACACAAAAACCTGCTGAGGCTGACAAAGATGACTCTCAAGCAAGTTCCGAGTCTGGACAAATTATCGGAGAAGAATTCGCATCTGCAAGTCCACCAATCATTAACAATCTTGAAGGCGCTAAATCAACAACGACACCAATCCCACATGAAGACGAAAACAAAGTTGCTGACAGTCCCGATGATGGAATTGACAAAGTCTCTTCTGACCCTGCTTCCCCCTCTGCCCCAGTAGATGAAAATAAAACCGTTAGCTCCATCGCTATTGATAAAATCGAAGTCACTACACAAATCTCACACCAAAAGCCAATCGATGCATCCAGCCCTGCTCAAGAAGAAAATGCTGTCACTGAATCCGCATCTGCAACCAAACCCGAGACTGATGAATCAAGTAAAGACCATGACGACTCTGGTGCATCAAATGATGCAGTTGATGTCCCAACAACTACTGCAGGCTCTCCGATTTCTGACATCAGTTCATCTACACCCGGCTCGCAACAAACAACGATGGGAAGCAAAGACGTCGTTCACGATGGTGAGGCTGCTTCTGCTGATTCAACCGACGAAATTAAACCAACTGATCAATCTTCCATTCATGAATCCGTAACCTCTACAACCGCGTCTCAAGCAATTCACGGAGGAAATGAAAATTCAACTCCAAGCTCAACAATGCAAGACTCTGAAAAGGATGCTGCTGCTAACAATGATGGTTTGTCTGATTCTCCCTCCGCTAATGAAATTTTGGGTTCGTCTACCAATGCCCCATCTGGAGCTTCTTCTGATAATACGGATAATGAAATTGACAAAAGCACATCAACCACGAAACAACCGTCTATGGAAGGAATCTTATCCAATCAGCAACAACAAGTCAGTGACGAACCTGAAGCCACTACCATGGGTCAACTTTCGGATCCTTCTGAAGGAGCTGTTGTAGATCCAAATTTGCAAGGAATTTCCTCCGGACAACAACATGTGGAAATCACGACAATTGAATCATTCCCTTCAGCTTCTGACTCGTCCAACGTAGTAAGTCAAGATGGATCTTCCAATGTTACTCCAAGCTCTACGGAACACACCAAAGTACATGAAACAACAATAACTTCCATTCACGATGCAGCGGGCGCAAGTGGAGAGCAAACATCTGATGGAACTTCCGGAGATGGCATTTCAAACGATGATAACGTAACCACACAGAAATCACCTGCTCAAGTACCAGATAATAACCAAGAAGATGAATCCATTGCACAACACGATGACGCTCCAACAACTAGAATCCCATCCTCTGAATCATCAACCCAATCCAGTATTTCTAATGATCAACCTTCGGGCATTGTAAGCGATGGCAATATGGGTGTCACAAGTAAAGAACCAGTATCTGGCGTCACAGAATCTATTCAAGTCACCGAACAAACACCCATTTTGAGTGATGGTGGCATAATGAACAAAGAACCGGTTTCTGAAGTTGCAACTGAAGCTAATGCTGTCACCGAACATTCTCCTTCCAGCGATGAACCCTCAAAAATTCAATCACCGTCAGAAACTCAAACAGAACAATCATCAAACAACGATGCAGCCTCAGCGGGTAAAGAACCTATTGGAGAAAGTGTAACTGAATCCCACATTGAACCTTCCAGCGATGATGCCTCTGTTAGTAAAGAACCAACCGGCGAAAGCGTTACCGAATCTCATATTGAACAAGGATCATCAAATGATGAAGCTTCTGCGAGTAAAGAACCAATTGGAGAAAGTGTCACAGAATCTCACCTGGAACAAGGAGGAGCTTCAAGTGATGAAGCATCAGCTGGTAAAGTACCAACTGCAGAGAGTGTAACCGAATCTCATATGGAACATGTACCTTCAAATGATGATGCATCTGTTAGCAAAGAACCGACTGGAGAAAGTGTGACTGAAACTCATAGTGAACCAGGAACTTCCAGTGATGCAACCTCAGATGTTAAAGAACCAAGTGAACAAAGCGTTACCGAATCACATAATCAACAAGGCGCATCAAGTGATGAAGCCTCAGCGGGTAAAGAACCAACTGGAGAAAGTGTAACTGAATCGCATATGGGACAAGGGCCTTCAAGTGATGAAGTTTCAGCGGGTAAAGAACCAACTGGAGAAAGTGTAACTGAATCGCATATGGGGCAAGGACCGTCAAGTGATGATGCCTCAGCAGGTAAAGAACCAACTGGAGAAAGTGTAACCGAATCACACATGGAACAAGGATCGTCAAGTGATGCTGCCTCAGCGGGTAAAGAACCAACTGGAGAAAGTGTAACTGAATCGCATGTGGGACAAGGACCGACAAGTGATGATGCCTCAGCGGGTAAAGTACCAACTGGAGAAAGTGTAACTGAATCGCATATGGGACAAGGACCGACAAGTGATGATGCCTCAGCGGGTAATGTACCAACTGGAGAAAGTGTAACCGAATCACACATGGAACAAGGATCGTCTAGTGATGCTGCCTCAGCGGGTAAAGAACCAACTGGAGAAAGTGTAACCGAATCACACATGGAACAAGGATCGTCAAGTGATGCTGCCTCAGCTGGTAATGAACCCGCTGGAGAAAGTGTAACTGAATCGCACAAGGATCAAAGACCTTCAAGTGATGCCGCCTCAGCTGGTAAAGAACCGACTGGAGAAAGTGTAACCGAATCTCATATTGAACCTTCCAGTGATGATTCCTCCGTGAGTAAAGAACCAATTGGCGAAAGTGTTACCGAATCTCATATTGAACAAGGAGCATCAAGTGATGAAACTTCAGCTGGTAAAGAACCAACAGGAGAAAGTGTAACTGAGTCTCATATTATGGAACAAGGATCCTCAAGCGATGCATCAGCTGGAAAAGAGCCAACTGGAGAGAGTGTAACCGAATCTCACATGGAACATGTACCTTCAAATGATGATGCATCTGCCAGCAAAGAACCAACCGGAGCAAGTGTAACTGAATCGCATATGGGACAAGGACCGTCAAGTGATGATTCCTCAGCGGGTAAAGAACCAACTGGAGAAAGTGTAACCGAATCACACATGGAACAAGGATCGTCAAGTGATGCTGCCTCAGTTGGTAATGAACCAGCTGGAGAAAGTGTAACTGAATCTCACATGGAACCAGCATCTTCAAGCGATGAAGCCGCCCACGAAAAACAACCAGCGGGTGAAACTGCTACAGAAATGCAAACTGAGAAATCTCCATCCAGTGACGACGTCAAAGTTCCTGCCGGAGAAAGTGTCACCGAATCACAGACTGAAAAAGCACCAATGAGCGATGATGCATCAATTGTAAAAGAACCAGGTAAAGAAAGCGCAACCGAATCTCACACTGAACAATCACCATCCAGCGATGACGCTTCTGATAATAAAATCCCAGTTGAAGGCAGTGCGACTGAAATGCCCAAAATTAAAGAACCAGGCCAAGAGAGTGTCACCGAAGCTACCAAAGTAAAAGAACCAACTGGTGAAAGTGCTACAGAATCTCAAGCTCAAGCCGACGAATCACCTTCAATGGACGATGGTAGTAAGGTGACCAAACCCGTCTCTGAAGTTGTTACCGAATCAATAATTACTGGAGCCGAACAATCACCTTCAATGGACGATTCTAATGTAAGCAATGACACACCTACTGAAGGTGTTCCATCTGTAACATCATCTCCTTCCATGATTCCCAAAGAACCCATCTCTGGATCTGTGTCTGATTCATCATCAACCGAAGTGTCTCCCTCCATGGACGGTGGTGTGTCTCACGAAAATGACAATACTGAATCATCAGCCTCAAGCTCCACCGAACCTCAACCAATCCATGATGGATCCGCAGCAATTGTTGGTGACGATGGTAAACCAGCCGCTGCTTCTCCTGAGGCATCCACTGAATCTCAAGCAGTTACTGAACAATCTTCAGCCCAACACGACGACTCAAGTGACACTGGAAGCGACTCTGTCTCTCCAACTGCAACAGAATCGAACATTGCAACAGACTCATCCGTCTCTATGGACGATACCCCTAAAATAACGAAAAAGCCGTCTGTCATTGACATCATTTATCCCACAACACAAACATCCGTTCAAAGAGAAACCACACTCGGCAGTTTATCGGATGGAAAACCAAGCGAGGAATCTGCGGTTGGCGATAACAACGTTTCTGGAGGAGGAGCCGAACCAGTACACACGACTCTCGTTCCCGGAGGAATTTCCGAACAAACCGTTACTGAAAGCTCTGTTTCTCCCGTTGGAGGTGCTGGATCAGAATCTCAATCTAGTGAAGACACACCTGTTGCTGATGGTGGATTGGAAGGAGCCGTAGCTCACACAACTACACTTTCACCTGTTGCGCCTGTCAGTTCTTCTTCCGGCTTACCGGAAGAAATAACTGAGGAAAACTTAAACGTACATGACATGAGCTCAATGAGACCCGAATCCCTTGTCAGAGAAAATGTAACCATGGAATCATCTACGGCTTCCCATATTTCTGAAATGAGTCCCGACTCTGTAAGTTCAGTCAGCTCAACTCCTAGTGCATCTGTCTCATCCGAATCAATGCTTTCGTCCACAACTGCAGAATCCATCGACAAAGAATTTGATAATGCGCACGACTCCCCTGCTGATGTCTCCGATGTAGCACCAGGATCTGTTTCTACCACTCGCCCTGCCATTTCACAAGCTGTGACAGAATCTGTGACAGAAACATCCACAAATATGAAAGACAAAGAGGAAATTCCATCACACCCTGTTTCCGATCACGAATCTGCAGTTCATGATCAAGTTGTGACGACACTCTCTCCAGCATCTCAACCCGGTGGTAGTGAAGGAGAATCACGTCCATCTTTTGATGAAGCACATGCTCCAATCCACCCTGACATGGAAACCGGTAAACAAACAACCATTGCTGCTGAAACTGACTCGGAATCTTCCACTGCCGCTGCGGCTGCAGCAGCTCCGTCTCAACCAGATTCAGATGACGCTTCCGAAGAAAGTGACAAACCAAGTGTTGGAACGACTTTAAGACCAGAAATGTCATCAACTGTATCCTCAGCCGAAGATGTGACTGCAGCTCAAGATTCTGCGGAGGTTTCCTCTATGGCTCCAATTCAACGGATTCCAGGAGAAGGAAGTTGCTTCGTTGAGGGAAAGACTTACAAAAATGGAACACGCATTCCTCCATCTACTCCTTGTCAATTAGCCTGCGCTTGCCAAAATAGTATTGTTCATTGTCTCCTCGTACACTGTCCACCCGCTCCCAGTAACAATGTCGACTGTAAACCAATTTACAGAGCTGGAATTTGCTGTCCTGAATATGATTGCGGTAAGTCAATTCAAATATTGATAAATTCATAAACAACCTTTCAGTGCAATAATATTAATAAAGCACTCTTAGCGTAGTTGGGATCGTGACTTTGTTTGAAGTCCCTGAATGCCTAATTCTATACGTATACTTATTTATTTGATTTTTCCATGAAACAAAACCAATATGAAATTCAATTCAATTCAAGCTAGCAATAGGTCTAATAATTGTTCGTATATTGTTTCCTAATGTGTATGTTTTTTTACTTTATTTAGGTACCACAAGCAGTCCTCCTATTTTTATCACACCTGAAACCGGAGAATCAGTTTCTGACGACTCTTTAGTTACCGTTACACCAGAGCCATTTTCACCTGAGACAACAATTGCAGCCAGAGAAACCACACCTGTTTCCACAACACTTGCATCCAGTACCAGCACGGAAAGTGAAAAAGACTCTGAAATCCACGACGATGATTCACACGGAGTTGCTAGTGGAGAAACAACGTCACCTGCTGAAACAATCGCCACAAGTGCTTCAAACGCTGGAGTCACAGGACAAAGCGTAGTGACTGAATCAACTGAGAGAATTACAACGCATCCAAATCCAACACACGGAGATAACCAGTCTACACAAGATACTTCCGATTCGTCTGAGGCCGCAGTAGTTACTACAACAACTGGATCTGGAATCTTAAAGCCAGTTAGTGGAGTTGAACAAGATTCAGACAGTCCTTCATTTGCCGACGGAACTGGAGATACATCCTCAGAAGTAATTAGCACTTCCACCTCATCATCATCAACAATTGGAAGTGCGGAAGATTCACCTTCACACACAACGATCGGAGCTGGAGAAACATCATCTTCAACAATCGGAGCTGGAGAAACATCATCGTCAACAATCGGAGCTGGAGAAACATCATCGTCAACAATCGGAGCTGGAGAAGAATCATCGTCTTCAATCGGAACCGGAGAAACGTCACCTTCCTCAATCGGAGCTGGAGAAGAATCGTCTTCAACAATCGGAGCTGGAGAAACATCATCTTCAACAATCGGAGCTGGAGAAGCATCATCTTCAACAATCGGAGCTGGAGAAACATCATCTGAAGTTGTGAGCACTTCCACGTCATCATCTTCATCAATTGGTACTGGAGAGGAATCATCTTCTTCAATCGGAACCGGAGAAACATCACCTTCTTTAATCGGATCTGGAGAACAGTCATCTGAAGGTGTGAGCACTTCCACGTCATCATCTTCATCAATTTCTTCCTCAAACGCCGAGTCATCTACAAGACCCAATGAAATAAATGAAATTGCACCCGAAGTTTCGGAAGCACCAGCCGACTCACCTGATGACTCATCTCCATCATTCGATTCCTCCGCTGATGACGCCAACAGACGAAATGACACTGATACTTCCTCATCAACTGTTGACAACCGTATTCCAGATAATGTAATTGTAGACACAGTGACCACAGTTGGTACATCAGCAGCAACCAGCACATTACCAGCATCAACCACATCAGAGGCGACCAGCACATCAACCACAGAAGCCTCCAGCACAAGTTTCAACACGAGTCCATCATCAAGCGCCATTCACAATACTACAGAAAGCGAGGATGACGATTCAGCAGAAGCCGCAAGTCCAGTCAGTTCATCGACTTCTACAACAGCGGGTAGCAAATATCCAGTAACAACGACAACATCTGTGACACCGTCAGCAGCTCCATGGCCATACCCAACCTCAACTCAGTCGTCTGTGATGTCAAGTGGAGCTTGTTTATTCGACGGACGTGTGTACATGTCCGCACAGCAAATTCCAAGAGACGATCCTTGCGACTTTTGCTTTTGCTTCAGAGGAGACATCATTTGCCTTCAACAAAGTTGCCCTCCACCCATTCCCGGTTGTTATGAAGAACCCATTCCCGGTTTTTGCTGTCCACGATACGAATGCCCTGTGGGTAGTGGGAACATCACAACTCAACCACCTCTATTTCCTGCTTCCTATTACCACAATCAAATTCTTAATAATGTTGCCGCAGCCTCCGGCACTCAAGTTGCCTCTGGCGGTATGGCACAAGGACCAGGCTGCGAAATTTCCGGCGAGTACTATGAAACTGGTCAAGTCATTACATCCACATCTGGTCCATGTCTAGAGTGCAGGTAATGTTTGAATACAAATTTTGTATTGATTTATATTTGATTTATATCAAGGCCGTATACAGGGGGTGGGCATACGGTCAATTGCCTCTCCCAAAATCCTGAAAAAATGGAAAATTTTGCCGTAATAGCCCATAAAATAATAAAAAATTATTTGATGTTCATTTTGGATCAAATTGCTATGTTAAATAGATATTAAATAGACACGTTTGTAGCCCATTTTGGGATTTTGCCCCCAAAATCGATTTCTGGATACGGCCGTGGTCTATATAATTATTACCTTATTACACACTTGATGAACTATGATTTTAATTTTGTTGTTTTATTTTTTTGTAGATGTGGATCTACGGGGATGATGGAGTGTGATCCACGTGAATGTCAGCCAGAACCAATGTTGAGAAAAATGATAGCAGCTATAACATCCAGATGAATCGTGTAGTTGCTTAAATTCCAAAATAATATTTCTATATCTTGACATGCTGCCGTCCACCTGTTGCCTGTTCCTTACCACAGAGTTCATTTTTGTGCATGGTTGATATGAACTGTTTTCTACCCAACCTAGCTCTATATAAATAGCTGAGCTCATTAGAATATAGTGAGAGAGCTATAGCTACAGCTAGCAATTAATTACATACTGTTAGATAGATACGTTATGTGTGGCTGTTGTTTGGAACTCTTCCAACAACCACTTGAGTAGTAGACTAGGCAATGCAGTGATCTTTGACACAAATGACTTGAGCTCTGATATAATAATAAATACGTATCAACACAAAAAATACACAGCATACTTTTTAACTGTAGCAAGTTAAACTGAATCCGCGCATCACCCGTTGAGCACCATATGTACTCAACTAAGAAAATGAAATAATGTTTCCGGTTGACATATTTGTTCAGTGGTTTGTTTTTAACTGACATTTTAAGACTGCTAATTTTTAACTAAACAATTTACCTGAAATGAACGACGTAGTTGTGTGTGTTTTTTTGATGGGGTGAACAGCAGGAGACACGAGTTGGTGTTATTATTGGTGTTAGTATTTATTAGTGATGTGCTGACTATGAACTCAATCCTCCCCTCGTAATTAGCTCATCAAAAGGAATCAACATAATTTATCGACACTATAAAATGCGAACCAGGAAAAGAAACGTTTGCTGTTGTGTGAGTCGATAGGGTGATGTCAGCAAAAGAAGTTACGCATACTGCTGTTAACTCTCATGCTGCAGAAATGCATGAGATACAGTTAGGAAAAGAATCTCACGACATCAACGAAATATTTGTAATACCTGAAGTGCAAGAAAGAAAACGCAATCAATTACTAGAATTGTCTCTTGACTTTGTTCATCTGTGTTTGGTACATACGGACGACGTGGACGACAAAAATCTGTTTGAAAACCTTTATTAGTAACGAATGAAAGAAAAACAATTTATGAAAGTCTTAATTGCTTGCGTTCAAAAAAATGTTGGTTGGGATCATGGATTTACATAAATCAAGTGTCTGTGTGTGACATCGCCACCGACGCCACATCATTTTACACGACGGAGTGTGTACATGTACAACTACTGTAACTTAGCTATCTACTCGAATAATGCCTTTCATTTCCTATGTGCCCATTCGGAATGGGCATGAAAATAGCCCTTTTTGTACTCTTCTGTCCATTCTATGTTTGCGTACTAGGATGTCTCTGTCAATGGGTGCCATGCAATCTTATTGTATTATTATTATTATTATCATTATTATTATTGTATTTACTATTATTATTTTATTATTTTATTATTATTATTATTTTGATTGTTTTTATCGTTAGGTTTAGACATGTAAGTGTAGCAATAGAAATCGGTGTAAATGGGGAACTGGGAAATTGGCGGTGTAGACATTCAGCTTCTATACTCGGAAGTTGCGATGAATGAGACGTTGTTTTGGTGTTGATGAGTGGTACTTTTACGAAAAATAATTTGAATGTGCTTCAATTATGTTGTTGTGTTTACAATGTTACATTTATATTGTATTGTAGTATTATACGCAGGCCAGGTTGAAACGTTACAGTCACTTTGTATCAAAAAACAATAAATAGTGAAGACTCTCACTGAAATTTTGATGTGACTTGTTCCAATGAATAGATGTGACAATATTGACTCTACAATATTGTCATTATTACAAACATTACCTAATTAGTTTTAGGGTGTGCTCTGCTTGGTCGTGGCTTTTTGTTATAGTTTTATCAATAGGCCAACATTGGGACGTGATTTCTCATCCTTTGTACTGTACTTGTGTTTAAAGCAATATTAATAATATCTATCTATATAAACACAATATTCTACAATAATAATATTATTGTCGTTCTTTTAAACATATAGAGGCTTTGGATTGTTATTGTTGTTGTTTAATTACCCTCCTATAGTTTTTTCTCTGGCGAAGACGTGTAACGAAAAATATAATTCGCAATGGTAAAATTTTATCATAGAATGAAAATTTATTCAAGATTTTCTCTCTGTACCTTTCAGTATAAAATACATTATAATATATACAGACAGTTTCCGGAAAGTCACTCCAAACTCTCCAAATACTTATTTGATAACAATGGAAAACCAATTTATTTACAATTTCCATTTTCATCCAACTGGCTTGCTTTGTAGCCGTGCTAGTATTTACCTAAAATTATGCATAGAACGACACAGTACATATTTAACAGAATTGGTTTTCATTGTGAGATCTTTATTGTCCCTTATTATATGTTATATAAATGTAAAGAGTCCGTTCTTTTAATGAGTGCCGCTATGAAGTGAAATCCCTGATAATGCTAGTAGTGTCATTCTTAACAGGATCATATCTTGACATGACATGGCACACGCTGTGTGTGATGTCTACCAAAACCACAGCCCACTCGTCCAACCAATTTTATTACAAGTAGAGATTTTGCATTTTATGACTATTGGTTATCAAATTACAGATAAAAAATAAGCGTTGAGACGAAGCTGGTCATGCCATGTTGTGCTTTTCATTGGATTGCTTACGACTCGTTATAATATAATAACAATAAAGCCCTAGCAAGCACAGCATGCAAAGATTTGATTACAATTACATAACATTACAGGTCATAAAAGAAGAAGAGAAAGAATAACTACAAGTAATGTGATGGGATTGTGTTAATGCTAATGTATTGCGTCCATTTCACGTCTTTTGTCTAGCGGGGCCATTTGTAAAATATTAGCAACGGGTTATAAAAATATTTACTGTAGTACATTAGTACCTATTGTATTGTAGAGTGTGAAGAAGTCAGAAAATGATGATAGCCATTTGTCTATTGTTTGTAGATTTGTTGTTCTGTTTTTACTACTACATGTTTACTACACTATCTATGGGTTTATGTGTCTTTGAGACATGGGGATTGTATAAATTGGTGTCTTTTTGGTTGCTGGGACGTATTAGGGAAGCTGAGTTGAATTTTCTATCTCTGTTATGTGTTAGGTCTCTCTAAACTACTTTTTTAATTAATGTAAACCCCTAGTAACTAAGTTAAGTTTTAGATAAATATTAATTAGTAGCTACCTAATAATAAGTAGCTTTTTAGTGAACTGTTGTATTTATAGTTAGTAAGTTATTTAGACTCTAGCCGTAGCTAAATATAATACTATTGTTACTAGTAAAGATAATATTATTTACGTTTATGTTATGATACATAGAGACTAATAATAATCATCATTGATATAAACTACCTACCTAAATACTAAACGATTGAGCAGCTACTGGTTTTTATTACTACAAGTCAGCTCTACAACACTCCATTAAAATAATATTACTATGACGATGATACAATTCTACAACAGAACTAATTGCTGTAACGTAACTTTATATAATATGCTAGAAAATGTGGTAGAGTAAAATAGTGAAATACTGTAAGTAGCAGCTAAGCTATTCATCTTCTTGTCATTTAGCAGTAAGAACCACTGTGTCATAAAAATGAGAAATACACAATAGATTGTACTTAACTTACTAGTAGGTATACTTATTTTCATGATGATGTAATCGAATTCCGTTTTATTGCAATAATACGAAACTAAATCATGTTGTTTATTGATCTGATGGCATTATATACCGATGACACTTTTCCTCACCAAAACCTTCCTCATACAAAACACTTGCAAAACTCATGGTAGTTTCTGGTTCTTAATGTTCTTAAATTTACATACATCCTCCTATTGCTCCTCAATGCACATACAACATTCAAACATCAAACGTAATCCTATACCATGGCATGAACGCATTTATTCATAAAATATTCATTAGCCTTTATAACGTAATATGTCCACATTCATAATAGCATTATATGCATCAATTAAAATTACTGCAGTGTAGCTACATTGCAAATCTTACACAACATTTATAATATGTCTGTGAATGCAGGAGAATGAATGGCGATAAAAAGTAGTAAGTTGTATGATTGGCCACTACAAAAGTGCACCAGAAAAAAGAATGATCTCTACATGGCATGGCATGACATATACATTAAATAATTAAACAATACATATTTGTATATACAGATCAATATTTTGTAGCTCATGGTTTATGCATAGCATCTAAGCGTCATTATCACTCTTACGTATTCTCTAAGCAAATTAAATGAGATCAGGAACAAAAAATAAGTGAAATTAACTAAGAAACTTCTAAGAAGTGATAGTGACAAATAATCGTCCAATGCATGTCACAATTATCCTAGTAATTCCACTTTTTATTACATTAGATATTGTAGATATATACATCAATGTACATTTACACTCTCTACATAGTAAGCACCATGCATATATAGTGTGAAAAATATATTGGATTTTATAGCGTGTCCCAAGTTTCAAAGGTTCATGTCTACCTATAATACACATTGAAAAATACAATGGAGGAAAAATGTGCTATATATGCATGAATGAATGATGAATGGATGCCAATTGCATAGGTCGTGTGAAATGCTATACGATACTTAATTGCAAAGTATAAAATGTAACGTCCCAGTCAGTCGCAGACGGCCAAAGGCCTTTTATTATTATTCAAAAGAAAGAATCTAATTGTAGTGCTACTTGCAACAATATAGTTATTTATTGGTAGATGGGTTTGAGTATTTTTATATTCAACAACAACAAGAAACGGATGGGGTAATCAAGATCATCATCATTAACAAAAGATTTGTGAGCATGCCTTCATTTTAATGTGGTGTCGTTGCCCACTCTCAATGCAAAGCTAATAAAATTGCAATAAGGAATATATTTACAATTTACTGTTATGCGATCTATATGCATTTATAGTGTAAATTAGAATAATGAAATGAAGTTGAAAAATGAGATGTCTTCTTACTTTCATTAACTACTGCAGATGTAGTTCATTTGCTTGATTTCTTCAGAATATTACGTTACTCCTCCAAATCAGAGAATAGTATGGTTGTTGAGATATTTTTCATTCTTAAACACTACGAAGAAATGCTATATTAAAAAAGAGGGTCGGTCGGGTATATATGGTCACACGACAAGTCTGTATGAGTGATGGGTGCAGTATTACCGTAAATATTTATAATGTATAACACAGTTATGTATTAGCATGATAATTAATATTATTATACTCAACATGTTTCCATATTCGTGTACAAGCCATTTATTAGTATTACCAAGTATTACATTGCCAATGCACTTATTGTGAGTATTACATTATTATTGCTTCCTACTTACATTACCTAGGCGTCATAATAATTCAGCTTAACAATAAAACGAGGCTTATAACATTACGTTATGCATAATACTTTTGCAAAAAGGAATTTTGTGTTGTCATTGCCTATATGCAATGCAAAGTGATGCGGTGTGGGGATTGTTACTGTGTACCTAGTAAAAATAGAAATAGCAATTCATTGAACTGAAGCCCTTCTTTTCGCAAATGTTGTTATGAAGCTTTATAATATTCGAGATTCATTCATTTACTTCATAAACTAGAAACTACCTACACACAACACATACATAAATGATGGTTATGAAAATACAAGGGAAAAACAGTCAGAGTCATTAGAAGTACATTTCATGATTATTTAAATGGATGAGATTTTGAGTTGAAGATAAAAGGAAAGTGAGTCAAGTGCTGGTTGTGTATTGCATAATAAACAACGAATATTGTAGATGATGTGGAGAAGAGCCAAAAAAGGGGATTTTAGTCACGTACAACTAAAGCAGGAGCCGCAGATACAGTAGTACATATAGGCAAGTGCTTTTAATATTTTTTATGGCGGCTTGTTCCATAATTTCATTCTTGTGATGATTCCTTTGAAATTAAATCATATTATTAATGTTGTGATCCACCTAGAACGAGGAGGAGGTGGTAATTCGTTAATGTACTGAAGTAACAATGACTGACGTCTTGTTTTTCGTTCTCTTCATTTTCTTATGTAATTGCAGATGAGACGAGTGATGTGTATGGTCATTTCTAAGGTGATGCTGCCGTGTATGTCGTGTATGTGTGTGAGATAGAGGGAGAGAGAGAGAGAGTAGGTATTCAAATCAAAAGACTAGAGTTACTAGTTAGGAATAGTGGAGTAAAATTACAAATGATTTCAACTGCATTTTTAAATTTTAGCCTCTTTCATTCTTGATAATCCTGTATTGTATGTCTCTCTACATGATTTTCCATAGCATGAGAATGAATGAGATTATTGTTGTTAAGCATTGCATTATTATAAATGATTATGCAGTAATAATACAACTATGGTTTCAGATAATAGAAAACTATCAAAAAATCGTTATTCTTGTTGAAAAGAGAGAATACATAATATCTACTACACGCTGTTTTACAAAATAAATGTAATATGACTACTTTGGGAATTTATTCAACTTGGGTTAGTAATTCATAGCTAATGTTTGTCTATAAAAACCATGGGTTGGGTTATTTGCATATTAATGGTGGAACAATAAAATGCTCATTATCTATTTTGCATTATTTTTTTGCTTTTCTTGGCATGAAAATGAAGTAGATGGAATAATATTGGAATAATATTGTAGCAGTGACGCTTTAAATGCAAACGGATGAAATTACTCACAGCGAAAGTTAAGTTCCGTCTCATCGAAAGTTGCATCACATCAACATACAAATATTTGATAACTACGTAGAGAGACAGTGTAGGTGTAAGGAACATTTACCTCGATTGACAAAGTTTCGTTTTGCAATCTCTATCTAATTTCTCTGTGTCATCGTCACCACAAACACCTACACGATTAACTGAATCGAATACAAACAAAAATAAAACATCCCAAAAGTATAGAAGACACAATAAAGTATCGGAAGAAGTATATATTACATAAATATGCAATTTTTCTACGTTATTAATTACGCAATAAGCTTTCTATTTTATATCTCTGCTGTTTGTAGGTAGGTACCTTAATAATTTGTCTGCTACCTTAGGATTGTACGTTAGTAACCCGTCGGCTACCTTCACTCAATTGAAAATCGCACGCATAGACATACAGACTTTCTGAAGCTATAAATATTCTTCTGACGTTTAATAAAATGTTTTCACGTTTGTTTGATGAACTACTCGTGCAAGTACTATAAGCATTACGATGAAAAGGGAAAAATAGTCAAGTAAATTTATTTTTAAGCTTTTTTGTAAATATTTCATAACAGATTTGCCATGTATGGTTCATGCCACTTAAATTTGCAAACCGAACACTTATCATCATCATCATGACGACACAATATGTTATAGACACCTATGAACACAATTATTTACACATTCAAGTCGCGAATGATTTAGGTATAGGTAAGCAACAATTAAGAAATATATTATGGCTATGGCATCTAATATATTTGTATAAAATGCTAATGATAAATCTCCCTTGTATTGAATTGTAGACTTTACCGGAAAAAAATTATTAATTGTAGAGCAACAAATAATTTATTTCAATTAGCCTTAAGTGGTGCCACTCCTTGAATATTGACGTGTAAGTATTGCATGGAAATTCACATCAGAAAATATAATTGTGCCGAACAATTTAATCGCACAATTTGTTCCACTCATATTATATCACCAGTTTTTTCTACGACTGTTATTTCTTAGAAAAGCAATTCATCATTCATTAGTTTTGTCTTGAGTCATTGATTGCATGACTTTGTTTCTGTTTCTCTGATACAATAACTAACATGCACCGTAACAGCACAAAAGTTGATCGAACTAATTACCAATTTATCTATTATCAAATATCACGAATCCTGAATAGCATAACATATAACTACTGCAATTTTAATAATGTGAACAATATTTATTATTATATAAGGCTAAAAAACATGTTATACAAAACCAACTACATTGTTTGTGAACTTATTTTCTTAACACTTTAGACACGGGCTATGTACGTTCAGTAGCAGGCTTGTGTTTTGTGATGGTATTTTTTGTTTAGTTTCGAGTGGAGGTGTGTGTACATGCTACTTTGATAAAAATGAGTTTGGTTTTGGTATAGCATGTGAACAACTCATAATATTATAAATTTTTGCACTAAATGTAATCATTGCTGATCTCATGTGCAGAGTACATATGTAAATAAATATCTCATCACATCTCATTTTTTGTCTCTGCTTAAAGAACATGCAAATTTGGTAGGGAGTACCTCTAGCTATATTATAGTAAAAAGGTAGAGTTTGTATCCAGTACTGCCACTGCGTAGGTATATGACATTATATTATAAATGAACCCACAATAACTTGAGAATTGCATATAGAATGCGTATCCTATTAGATTATTATTGTAAAGCTTCATATATTAAATTATTCACCATTAACATAGCATGGATAGTGCTTCCTGGTCAGCTTTCCATTTCTTCTCATTTGTTTATGTGCACTATAATAATATTATAATATAGCACATCAGAATGCAGTATAGTAGTGTGGCTTGAAGGGAATTGACCAAAACCTGTTGATTGTATGCAAGGTAATCTTTATGGAGTCTGTATTGTGTATTATAAAATATTGTTTGTGGAGTCTGAGAGCAATATTCTATTATATAAATGCTAGATCATTGTTTGAATCTACAGCACTCATACACTCATGCACATAGTATTTAGAAGTTGTCATGAAGTTAGTGCCGTATTTATTTTGCCTAATAAAAATAACAATACTTTTAAACATTCACAACCACTGAGTTACATGTAGGTGAAGTCGATCGTAGTTGTACACACGAATAAAATATTATCTGATAGGTTTATTTGGAATCGAAGCATCTGTCCTGTCATTATAAAAATTGCACATGAAATTCCTTCGAGTTGGTTTGAATCAAATACTCTGAACGAGAGCATCGTAAGTACAACACAAAATCTACATATTATACCTACATGGTCGTGTTGTAACCCACAAGAGTAATTATATGCTTATATTATTGCATTGCATTCTACAGTGTGTTGTATGCCGACAAGAAATACACAGAGTAACACAGTAATAAAGACCTAAAATATGATCGTTCTGGTGCAGTTAAAAAAATTATGACTAAGAAATAAAGAGTTACTAAACCAAAGAGGTGTATAGGTAGACATGCACTACTTCAATTTTAGTTTTGGAACTTCAATTTTGTTTAACTTTGCTGTGCCATTCATTCTATACACAAACGAACATTCTCCTTTGCACTTTCTCACGTGCATATTCTAATCAAATAAAATGTTTTCATGCTGTAATGCGAATTTTCAATATGATTTCGTTTATTGTAATTGCTTGCGATGGGTTGGGTATCTTGAAACATAAACAAACAATAGGGTGCTTAAAATTAAAAACAAGAAAGTGTTAATAAATCCCAGATGCTCATGTATAACAGCTTTAAATAAATGTATCCTGCAAAACACAATGTACTTTTATTTCCAACATTTTCCAACATCGCATAACTTGACATTCATTAGTAATCCTGATGCTGTACACAATGCTTGCAACTAATCATTTTTAATCTTGAAGAAACTTATTAGTTTGCATGCAGGAAGCAAATCTTCCAATAAACGAATGTTGTTGCATCAAGCATTTATGGCTGAGGGTGGCTTTGTATTATATTTTAGTTTCAGTTATGCAATCTCATATGATAATATTATTGTTGTACTGAAGCTGAGCTTAAGATTTCTGCCAGTGTAAAAGATTACATTACTACATGAACAAACTCCTTCCTTTCTGCTAGTGCGTCCTATGTACAGCATTGTACATTTCACACTACAGAATGTGTATATGCCCACTATTTCTCAATTGATAAATTTTCTTCCTGTTTTCTACTGGTCACTCAGTCTGTCTAAGTAAGTGATTTGTCGTAACCCAGTAAATCATCTACGTGCTACGTACATATTAATTTTCGAGCTAATACCTACTTGCAAGTTAAACGCACATACATACAATGTGTATAGAAATCATTGTGGTAATACACAATACGGTCACTCCCTTTAATTTTCCTTAATAACAATAATTTTCAAGTTGTACCTTGTAGTAACTCCTGCAACCTATCGCTGTTTTAGCTTCATAAGAATAGTTCATTATTTTTTATTGTTGAGGGCCTTGTGTTATATAATAGTTGCAATATCTGAGAAACTACCTAGTAATTAACAGACTTTAAACCTAGTGACTTATATTCTCATATGTACACAAGTGACAAAAATGTGATTTGCCTGGGTGCGTATAATATAGACATATCTACCTACCTACGTGATATAGAAGGTTTCCATTATTAGGCACATGGCTGTGAGTGTGACTGTGAATCTACGAGAGATGTCTGTGCACTCGACCAACTTAATACTTTTCACACCTCCAACTCCAACCAACTAACCAACAACAATGGACAAACATTAGGGAATGTTTATGCAGATTAGTCAGAGTGATTGAGATATTTTACGTGTGACGTGACCTGTTGTCACTTTTCAATGTGTGTCTTAACATTTTTCTGAGCAGCTTATTCTGTCTCTTCTGTAGCTCTGAGCATACAGTAATTACATACAGGTTAGGTAATTAATTGAATTCGTTATGGACTACGTGATCTAATATTCAAGTAGCTAGATACCTATATATATAGGTACGGTGTATGTAATGCTATGTTTTAGCTGTACTGTACTGTGTACAAAGATCCAAAAGCAGTCAAGACACTCACTACAAACATTATGTTCATTATTTTGTAATCCAAGAAACTGATATTGCTACAACTGACAACTGTTCTACATACTCCTTGCTTACAGTACACCTTTTACAACTACGATCTGCAACTCTTTCTAGTATTCTTCGACACATTTGTGTATAATGCTATTCCACACACATACAAATACAAAATCACTCTTACTCTTTGTACCGTACGTTGTATATTGTATGTAAGAAGATTATAATAATGCACAGATGCCTTGCACTTAAACGTGAATGTACAGAAGGATAACTTGTATTTGCATTGCATGCAACTACAGGTAATACTTAGCTGAATAAAATTAAACAATTTGTACTGAAAATATTGAGGCAGTAGAGTAGGTAGGAGGTAAGAGTAAAAGTTGGAATAGTATCTTTTCATTTTTCATCTAACGAGTATTTTGTACTTTACAGGAATTTAATAGTCTAATAGAGATGTACCTGCATGTGCACTTTACATTATAATACTTTTCTGTTGGTCGTAGACTTCGTAGGCTAAGATATGTTTCGTTTATATTATTAATAAATAAATAAATAATTGTACTACTATGTACCTAAATAATGTTATTTTCCTTACACACAGAAGGCAGGTATTTGCATTTAAATGACGTTGAGTTGCAAACATCGAAACTGCGTAATTCACAAAAACATCAAATACTGTGGGATTTTAACTATGTAGTATGTACTACAACAAAGTTGCTTCAACGTGGTAGTACATACAGTTCTTGGGTTTGAATAACAATTAGTCACACATAATATTTTAAGAATGAATACCTACATGAGAATGTTGTATAGTAATATTTTATAGATTCCTAGCGAAAAGCGTTAGCTAAAATTACTAGTTTGGCAGCATTATAATTTTCAACGACTTGAGTATAATTAAGTAGGAAAAATAAATGTTTTCAGTAAATCTATCATTTTCTGCAATGTCCATCTCTGTTATATGAAATGCTAAAACATTTGTGACACATTTGTAAAAAACATGAAGGAAATTAATGCAGTAAACAATAATGTGTAAATTAATCTTGTGAGCGATGAGCGATGAATAACCGAGAGACAGAGAAACCTACATAAATATTAAGTGCAATAACTACATTACCATCAATTTTTCTGAACGGCTAAATGCTGAACAAACGAATGAATTTTCTTGAGGCGTAATGTGATTAATTGTAAATTTTATAACATGTTTTTTTCTGTAAAAGAAAAGGCCCATCATTAAGACCGATTTTCCTCTTACTTATTTACTTAAACTATTGACTATAAGTGGCAAACAATAAAGGGCAAAAATCGCATATTACAACATAGGTCAAGCTACAGACAATATATCATGATACATAAAACAATCAACTGCAATATACTATATGGTCAATCAATTCAAACTCGAATAATTTTACACTTTTTCGTATGTATTAAATTTAAACAGGTACCTTATAATATATCTGATATACCTAATTATATTCAAGAGAAGGTAGATTATGTATAGTAGGGACGAATAAATGGAGTGTGTATCTCAGTGTTGATTATTCACACAAACACAAACTGAAGGTACTGCAAAACTCAAACATTGCAAAATGAGTGCATTACATTAGGGAAAGCAAATTAAGTTGTAGGCCCTGCATTGCCTTGACCGAGAATTTTTGATTGATTTAGCAATCTACGATGTGTAAATAAATTGACCTATAAGTGAGTAAGAAAACAAAGCTTTAGTTGATATTCTATCAGAAATATTTTATGGTGTCAAAGTACAGAAGATGTGAAGATATAAGAAAAATAAAAAGGAGCTTGATGATGTAAACGTAGAGTAATATTATATTACAGCCCTCTGCTTCTACATATACACCTGCAATATTATTTCTATAGAAACTTGTTCTTGTTGGAAAGTAAGAGTGTCTTTAATGTTTAACTTGAAAGGCTGTACTTTACTGGCAATAGTAGCAATACACAGAATAGAGTAACTCAAAATCCCTATATACACACTCGTATGACACAGCTTGCAGCCTGTCTCAACACTTATTGAGAAACACACATTATGACTGCTGATGCTGTACACACACATAATTAAATGATTTACATAAACACTAAGCAGACAGGGCAGCATGAGACGACGAGAAAAACACATTGTGTAGTATGGGTTTTACACATTGTGTATTAATTCAGTGTAAGTGCAATGTTTTATGAGCTACAACTGTACAACACTCATTGCTTGTTAGGTATTGTAATATTACAGATAGAAATGATAAGCTCGATATAGTGTGATACACTGCAGACCGGTATTTTTATGGATCACTTGGATATATGTATTTACAAACAATTATAAACCGCATCACATTCACTGCGAAATATTTGCATCTGTCGTCTACGTATTTCTAACAAGGTAATTGTGTCAATATAGGCTGTCTGTGTTATGAACAATTTATAAATTCTAAACTGCCAAAGTGTACACGCACCTTAATGCTTACAATATACCTATAGATATACTTAACAATACATTTTAAATATCTCTTAATTTATCTCTCTCTGTGTGTACTTCGCCTACCCCCTTTGGCTATACAGTCAAAAGTAAGGTATTTAGTAAGATATCAATTTAATGTCCTAAATATTATCAGTTGAACTTTGTACAACTTTATGTCTATGTACTACAAGAACTACAACTAGGGGCAAAAAGCTATAAATTAAATCACAACACATTAAATGCACTGCATATTGTAGAGTGTTGGGTACCCTCTGTGCATTTAACATTAAATTCATGTGTGAGATACAGCAAAATGATATTTTTTTTGGTACTTTGGCGTTGTAAGTGACACGGTGACGATAATAATAAATACAAAATAATAAGATATTGTTGTGAGACACGAATGAATGTTTTTGTGATAGTTGAGACTTTATAAAGACAAAAGAAATGAATGGAAACGGCTCGGATAATGTGTGAGCGGAATACATCAAGTGAAAATGAATGAGATAATATTGTGTAAATAAAATTGATGGCACTATAATTTGAGTCTATCTTGTACACTATAAACAAAACTGAAAGTAAGTACATGGGTAAAGTGCATGTATAATATTATGGGAAAATTAAAAGTGAATAGAAATTCTGAAATTAACTAACTGCTCGTACAATATTCACTTGTACATCTGTGTCAAAAGTTTATAATTTGGCAAACTTTTGTTGAGAGATACCTTAATATTCTATTTGTGCTTTGTAGAGGTAGCTTAAAGGTACCTTTATGTATTAGTCTACACGTCAATATAATTGGAACGTGACGCTTCATTAGAAAGACATATTATTTGTCCCAATATTTGCACAATAAAGTGCATTTCCTAGAATGTCGCTTAAAGCTAGGTACCTATGAGCTACACATTAAATAAAAACTTGCAAAACCCTCTTGCTTTTTTCATGGGACCATTATTTAAACTTATACAACATCATTAAGTAAATTTTGATATAATTATTTACTTATAATAAATAATAAGTAAGGCAGAATTTCCAAAGTTCAAATCGAAGGACTCACTAACTACACTAAAATGTCATTGGCAATTTAAAATTTGTGTGACAGTTTACCCAGAAGAATTGAATTTGGTGTGGTGATGCAGGCAGTACACAGGACGATAGAAGAAAAAAGAGATTGTCGAATGAAATTATTAGCTCCAGATCCAGAAAGAAGAATATAATAAGCTGCACTGTAAAAATACAACTATAGCATAATGAGAATGAAGATAATGATAATAATAATAATAACAATAATAATAAACATTAGTGTGATAGTAAGTGCGACTGTGTACTATGTACCTATCCAACATTGTAGGAGAAGCCTTGTTGTACAATATAAACAAGAAAGTGACTAGAAAAACAGTGGCATGACATTATGACAATATTATTATTTTTTCTTAGAAGCTGTTGCTGTTGCATGCCTCGATGTGTATCATGTGTACCTGAGTCAGATTTTCGTATAATAATTGGGAAGTCTACTAAATCTTTTAAAGCTATTATTTCCGAGCGTATATGTATATATACATATGTAGGTACAGTATTAAATATTTGAGACAGAGACTTTGCAAGTGGTATACAGATTTATGCATGGAATAAAGTAAAAAAAAAGATGAAAAGATGAAGAGAGACAACGAAGAGGGTAGACACAAGAACGAAGGGTGTTGAATAGAAAATATAATATTATTGCACACTATCTGACAATAATTCACGTTTACAAAAATAAAACTTTCACAACAGATGCAAACTAAACGACGCAACGTCCATTCACTCTCGAAGTAATGGTGCACTGCTGAGCCATTATAATCACTATTCATTGAATGCACTACACGTTGATCATGGTTGCACCGAGGAAGACACGAAACATCATCACCCAACACAGTATTAAAGTACTAGATGAATGATATATGGAACATTAGGCACTCGTCACGAACAAAGCGGAGCAGAGTGAGCATATTTTCATTTACTATCTACATTATTATCATTTACTAAGTTCTCCTGTCAAAAGTCCGATTGAGCAGTCTTAATAAAAATTCAACTTGTCACTTTCCATAGACTTATTCTAATTTTTTCAATTATTTGTCGGGTCCAGTTGAGATTTAAGTAACAATTTTCTCAAATCCATCCAGGCCGTTGTCGTTGTTTTTTTTCTCGTTGCCCAGATGAAATATTGATTGTGCTTTACATTTTACTAACCGATTGTCAATTAATTTGTGTTCACTTATTTTTGTTTGTTGTTTTTCTGGAGAGTTGTTTGCACGTTGAACTCGTGCTGTGATTATGAAGGGAGTAGAGGTGGGCTTGGGTGGATAACAGAGGAAGATAGCACCACGGCACCACAACCAAATTATCATCATTGGTCACACTCCCTTAAGGACAATTCCGCACACCACACTCGTATGTTAGTATTAGTAATGTATTACAATTTATCTGTACTTGAATAAATTGTTGGCCACTCGAATTATGCATTGGAAGGACACAATTGGGAACTCTTCGGAAAGTACAGAGTATCGAAGAAAGTTGTTGACAAACAATTGATATTATAGTATGTAACTTTTTTGGTAGCTGAGAAGAATGATGCCAATAGAGAAACTTTGTAACATGTCTGAATTCTGAATACTAAAGCTGACGCCAGAAAATTTTGTCGCATTACATGAAGAATTGTTGCAGTGCAAGTCAGAATTGTATATCCACACTTTAGAGACTTGATCACGGAAACTGGTTCAGCGTCAAATCGTATATTTTTTCATAACTGTTCTACGTATGTTGTATTAGCAGTAATAATAATAATAATAAAAATAATAATAATATTAATAATAATAATAATAATAGGACATACAATATCTAAATGTACTGTAATAAAAATCTATAATAATTTGGTTGCACTAATGAAAATCAATCTCAACTGAAATTCGTTACATCATTCTCGTTGTGTCGATCTGTTTCTCTTGTAGCATTGTAGTATTCAATTAAATTTATTATTGTGTACGAAGATATATATAATTAATGTTGATGACTAAATTAACGCTTCCATCCGGGTTCTTGTGGAGGAGCTTCGTCATTGACTCCGTATTTGATTCCTTCGAGAAGACCTGTTCCGAATCCCTTGGTTCCTTCTACAAGTCCGGAGAACAAGTTTCCTTTCGTTTTGGCTGCCTGCACAACTCCTGAAGCCAGAATTTCTTTGGTACCCGAAACCCAGTCCACGGCCGTTCCCACAGTCTGGGAAACTCTTCCGCTCACATCTCCCAAAATGTCAAAAGCAAATGGCAATGTTCCAGACAAACTGGTCTTGGCAGCAGCCAGAGAGGCTACCAAGTTAGACATCACGTGCAATAATCCTCCAGTAACGTCTCCAACTGTCTCCAGCAATTTCTTCAACACCAAAGCTCCAGATCGGACCGCCTGTTACATCCCCCAGCCATTAAAATCTCCTCACACTCTTTATACATTCTATACTCCCAAGTCCTAATGTACATCTTTATACACAAATATGTACACTCATAATCTATGCACATAGTAATCATTATACAAAAGCCGAATGTTAATAGCAGACCATCATTGCATAACTCAATTATTGCAAAGCACCCAATACCAATTTACATCTACATTACAAAATTACAATTCACCCAACTTTGTCATCAACCAGAAATATATGTCATTAATATTCCATTCAAAATTACACCAAAATTTCCATACAAATTAGCATTAGCGTCCACTTCCTTGCTCAACTTATAGAGACTAGATTATTCCCAGACTTAGGTATATTATGAAATGTATCATGCTGCAATCAGAATCTACACTTTGTTGTACAGATTCACATCCTACTACCTAAAACATGTACTCATGAAACTATTTCACGAATCATCTTTTTTCGTCCAACATTGTTGCACAAGCCGGAGACGACTTTTGCCTTTACAATTACAATGTTAAACGCAACAGTGGGTTAAATGACCATTAATATTCTTACATACATACACACCTACATCTACCAAAATTTCGCATTGCAAGTAGTACACATAAGTGCACTGCATGCTAACAATAGCTATTAAATATAATAAAATGCAAAGAGATATGGTTTAGTTTAGTGTCTCCTTGCACGGAAAGGGAAACATCAGCCAAAAAGTTAGCCGACATGACTCAAATCGCTTGGAGGCAAGCTTTACTAAATAATCCTTTCAAAATTTATTCGTGATTTCCTCATAAAGACGCTTTGTCTTTTCATTTTACACAAGTAGTACTCAAGTCTGCAATACCTACTTAAGAATCTATACTTGTCTGTGTAAAACAACAATCTGTTACCACTACCACTATTTTATTTACTGTAAAACTAATTCATTTTTGAGATTGTATGAAAATAAATATTATTCTATTCTGTAAAGTATAATATAGCTAATACAATAAGACAATAATATCATTATGTGAGCTACATATTGTATCTAAATAGGCGGGATGAAAATACTATAAATACACCTTAAGAGTTAAATGCATTTTACTTTGATGTTCCGCTTTCCAAAAGGCTCAATGTAATAAAAATAATATCTACCTCGCTAAAAATGATCCTGAAGCTTGTGTAGGTTAATTCTTCCTGGTTTAATTTGAAGTGGCTTATTTCTTATTAGATTTTTAGATTATGAGCGTTGATATGATATGTACAAGAATACAGTAGTAAGTTTAGACAAAGGAAACTAACAGGGGCCAGTGTGTAGTGTACTATGAAATATTTGGATATAATTGATGATTGACAAGCTTACCCAACAGTTCAACAAATTACTGTATGGAAAAGGCTGGAAGCTAAATAATTATCACAATCTTGCATATGAACTAAAGAATGCTGTATCATATAGGTAATAGGTATTGTTGGTTAGACAGCGATGTAAATTGAAGTGGCAACTAATTAGAGAGGAATAATGAACGTTAATTGCTTACCACAGGGACACTCTTAGCTGCCTGTTGAGTGACACCAGCAGCTGCGTCTGTCGTTTGAGCAAAAGTATCGGCAGCTCCGACAACCAATGGTTTCAACAAAGACAGAGCCAAATTGGGAAGACCAAGGATTAAGCGGATAAGCTGTCCAAAGACATTACCAGTGGTACCTCCAACACTTTTCAAGTTGGTGGCAATAACGTCTCCCGGTCCGAGGGCGTTGGGTCCGTATGGGGGGTCACGGTAAATAGCAGGGTTAGGTTGGTTGGAATATTCGACTCCTTTGACTCCCACAGCGGACAATTGTTCCTTTTGACAAGGACAATTCATGATTTTGTCTAACATGGCATTGCCAGTCATGAAATATTGACGAGCGATACGAGGAGAGCTAGAAACGACACTTTTCTCTGACGAAGCGGAAGCAACTGGAGAAGGAACTGTGGGCTTGGAAGAAACTGCGTTGCTTGAACTTGTAGATGCATCATCGTTTCCAGTATCTACAACATTCCCTTTCGGGGATGAGGCTGAGCTTGCAGCATCAGCAAAGTCTTCAGGTAAATTTAAAGCTCGCAAGACGTCAACAATATCATCCTGCATACCAAATACACTTACATTAAAAATTCCTCACAGTCTAAAATGCTCATTGCATCATCCATTTTAATAAATTCAAGTGTCGGGGTAAAAAACGTCTGGTGTTTCTGTCACTTTTATGTCATCGTCCATTTTCTGTCAAAACCTGTTTCAATCTATAACAGTCAAATATATTAATTCACCTTAAGTCTTAAGAGAATAAGTATAGGTACACCATTGTCTGTACATACATTAAGTCTAAACATGCTGTTATATAAGGGAAATTGTTTTTTTTGTCGCTTTTATTTCATGTCTTTCATCACTCTCCTCGTCGTCCCATGTTCCGATGAATAGACACAAGCTCATTATTTTCAAATATGGAGCTACAAGAGTACAAATAACTTGTAATGTAATGAAGAAACAACTATTTACAACCTATCAGTTAACTTGAGCAATAAAGTTGACAATAATGACGTCGTAGATTGTCTGTGTTTGGAAAAGACGCTAATAATAATATTATTATGTCTGTCTATTCTAAGAAAATAAAATAATAATGCATTTGCTCCACAATTCTCAGTTCATCAAATTCTTTTCACTAATAAAAGTGCATTAAGTAGAATACTACGGTGAGCAAATGACAAACAAAAGTTCATTAGAGTCCTAATGAGATTAAATTATGTTGACACTTTAATTTGTTTGCTAGAGTGTGTAATGAAACTACAAAGAACTTATACAATTCTTGCAGATTGCATCGTTTCAATTGAAATTATAGGGTAAAGCCGATGGAAGTCTGAAAACAGGGACAGACTACCTAGGTACTCCATGTAAAAGTTTAACGAACTATTAGAATGCTTATACTATACTCCACTCTATGAGTAGAATACCTATACTGTACTTGTACTGTGTGCAATTTAATGTTTCTCCATTTCTTTTGTCGCTGTGTAAATATATCGTCCTGAATGTTATGTTGCAATAATTCTCAGCTGCATCCAAACTAATTTCATTATATATAAATTTTAAGGAATGCTGATAATTTGTTCTTATTGAATTTACTCGGGGAATACTTCATTTAAAACCAACCTGTGATTACCAACTCGAACGATTCTTCTGTAAAATAGTGAAGTAGACATTCCTAGGTAATTCATAGCATATGTAGTGTAATAAAAGTATAAGGTATTTACGTTTGCATGCAATGAATTTCTGAGAAATAATTTTTGCTATGATATCGTGGTTGCTATACTAAATGTATGTTGATTGCCTGCTGTTACACTGCTGCCTGTCTCACAGAAAACACTGAAAACAGTGCAGTGAAGAAAAGAGTGATTTGTAATAAAATGCCGAAAAAACAAATAGAAGAATTACAACAATTTTACAATCGCAATATAAAGCTACAAGCATCGTACACGACGTAATAATAATAATGATAATAAATAGGTAAAGGCCGACCTCTCGCTTTTACATTCTCAAGTTCTATGAACTCAAATTGGCATTTTTCTAGACAAGTCGATTCTTCTTCATATTTTATAACACACAATACACACACAACACACAAATCCACTGTAACAACCATGGCAGATTACAAGAAAATACAAGAAAATAACAGAAAAGAAACACAAACGCAATACGTTGTGTGTGTGTGTGTGTGATTTCTGGGCTATCAGTCTCAAGTCTCATCCATTGTGTTCTTGTATTGTGTTTGTATTTAGTTGTTGAGAGTAAGTGGCGTAGTTTGTGCATGCAAACTCGAACATCACACAAACTACAAATGCAAATATTTATTAAGTGCTCCTCTCTCTCTCTCAAGTCACAACATACAGAAAAGCGGTATTCAACAGAAAGATAATGTTTTCGTAGCGTAAACGCAATATTGTAGAACATAATGAGTGATTGTACACCTACACCTTCACATGAAAGATGATTATGTATAAAGAATTGACTTAATGTATTGTAGCTAACTAACACATGTGCTTTGTACACTTTTTTGACGTAACTTGTATCAGTATTGTTGCACTATCTTCTTACATTAATGTTATTATCTTCTGTGTCTCACTGTCAAAGAATTCAGATAAGTAAACTCACTTTATTGTGCATTGTGATTGTTCTGATGCATAGCATTTTCAGTCAAGACTATCATTTTATAATGTAGCTTCTAGCCTAAACGAAAAACATCTTACATTACATATACATTACAACCATCTGCTATGTAAAGAGTGGATTAATTACACTTTTGTTTGCTCTAGATAGAATTTCTGTAACAGTTGCCTTTGCCTCTTTACTTTATTTATTTGTTCTTGAGCACTCCTTAGCTTTCGTCTAGTCAATCTGTTGTTGAGGTTCTTGTATTTGTATTATATGTAAGTGAAATAAGTAAAAGGCTTTGATGAGCCAGCTTGTGTCGTATTGGACAATTAGCTAATCACACATTATGGCAGTAGTAAAATTTTGCATGCATTTTAAATTACAGCAATTTTGACATACTTGTCTGGATTGAGCTGTTTGCGTTTCTGTTGCAGCAGGAGAATTGTCATCCTTTTCAGTGGTGGTTTTCACACTGCCAGCAGCGGCAGATGGAAGTGTGTCGTCCGCACGTCTAAGTCGAGGGGACAGCTCGGATTGAGATAAAAGATCATTTCCTACTTTTGAGCCTTCCGGATCAAATGTGACAGGAACTGCATTTACGCACCAACTGACCGCCAGGAGCACTGCGAGGGCTGTCCACCTCATTCTGCCGGATTCTGTTCAAAATCAAGATCAAAAATTAGTTATGCAGAACTAATTAACCCAGAAATTTCAATATTTTTATGTGTGTACTACTAATGACCTATTATTTTTGCAATCAAATTTATTTTCTTTGAGTATAGTGATTTCTACTTATTAAGTATTCTTGAGATTGTACAATTGTATGTATAATGTATATACGCAATCACATTAGATATTTATTATTATATAGTGTGTATGACAATTTCACGGCTTTCATTAACGTATAAACACACACTGAAGAACGAATGTGGAAATTATATCATTGCATAAAATGGTACTTAATTTTCATCAACATTAGAATTAACTACAAGTAAAAACTTTCTTGAAACCCAAGAATTACACGTTAGAGATCGTACAGATTAAATCACGTGCGTGGTTTTTAGCAAAGTCAAGTGCACCATACTACGTAATCAAACAGCAATCAAATTTTCATTTTCTACAGTTGTAATTTCGATGTGTGCGGTTTATACATTTTATTACTTTATACATAACCATGCATGTTTTAGTCTCCATATCTCACTTCTACTACACTTAATTCACAGTAGCTGCGTCTGTATCTTTGCACATCTTTCCATATCTGCGCTAGAAAATTCATTTTAGTACACTGATAAGAAGATAAAAACGTCACAAAGATTCCGATACAGAACACTGGTTCTTCCAATCTTTTTACCTCCCGCAGAGATGCACTTACTTATTTTGCAGCGGTAGGAAACTTTTGACAATTTAAATTTTTGCAACGGAAAATAATTCAATCTAAAAATTTGTACTTATTTATCTTTCTTAGTATGCGTTGCTTTCAATATCTGATTCTGATGCATACACTAAGTATAAAGAAAATCCCTACATTTAAATTGAGCGAAATAATATTAGTTTTAAGTACCTATATATTACGTATACCTATATCCTAAATGCCGTTCTAAAACACCATGTTTAACTTGTAAGGCAGAGTTTACACAAATGAAACCACAATAATGAACACAGCAAAAGTTTGAGTAAACAACAAGCAATGAGCTTAACTAGTTTAAGTCTACAGACAAGACTCAAGACTTAGTTTAAGATTTGCTATATCAATAAATAGGGTTCAAATGAATGCTCTTCTCAATCCACTACTCCTGCACTACTGTTTACTTTTAACTTGAAAGCGAAAGTTTTTTATAGGGTTGAGTTCTGGGGCTCGGTATCATTGTGAATGTATGCTATAGGTCATAAATTACACTTTAAGAAATAATTTAACCGTTACCTATAACAGTGCTTGTAGTTAGAACAACGCTCTGTACACATACTACAACTACATCCTTCTTACAGATTTACGCAGGTATGTGCAATATTTTGCATTGTGTGTTGTGCATTGTGTGTGTATATATATAGGTACCTAATATATATGCAACGCATAAAGAGGCCATGCATGCAGCTAACAGTTAAACTTCACCTAATGTCTTGTAATACCCATTTCTAAATGATTGTACCCTCCAATTGAACAATCTATAAGATATGCATTAATAGAGGAATAGTAATAATACATGTAGCTCAGTAATTGACAAGACCATACTAATAAATCATTAGTATCACCAGAGCGTGCATGGTATCACACCACCGCACTAAACTAACCTACCGCCACTTGCACTACCACCATTGCACCAACTGCACCAATATAATGCTTCGTTCATCCATGTTGTAAAAAAATGTGTATTTTTAATTAGATATATACTACTACCATGATAATATCATGAAAACGAAGCCGGATACACATGAGTTTATTCTGACTTTAAGAAAAAAACTAAAACCAATTCTACGTATAGTAATCTGTATAGTAACAGCTCAAACAAACAGACAACAAGTTTCATTTAATTTCCATTTCAATACTGCTACAACTACAAGAAAAATGATATACGAAAAATGATATAAGAAAATGAATGTACGAAAAATCACAATATTCCTTATAATGTGTATAGCCTGACAATGAGTAAAGTTTGCAAAGTTAGCGTAGCAAGAAAAATGAGTATATATTTTGAGAATATAGTTGGTTGCATATATTATAAGTAAATGTTTAATATGGTGTATGGTTTGGCAACTTAAAAGTGCAAGTGGTAATATTTAGCAAATAGTTATGTATACCCACAGAGGTACAGAACCCCTTCTCTACTATTTAGTATTTATTTACAACAACAAACAGACTGATTCGTACCGACTACGATGACGACGAAACGTAGGTATAAATGTAATGATTGCTGATTACAAGAGTCTTTTCTTCCACGCTTGGGAAGTTCAGTGGAGGGAGTACACATTCACATGGCTAATAGTACACTCATAATAATATTATGCTTACAGCAACCAATTTATGCTACCATACACTACTACTGCATTTTATTATCACATAATGTCTATCATATAAAATATGGTTGGATCAGGTTATTCGCATTTTTCGTTTACTAACAAAATTCACAGAGCATAACCACCCATCTTACTTAGTAGCTCTACATCACATCACGCAATAATCGTAAGAATGTTATTACTATAACTCTAACCCAAACTAAGGAACATTATTCTGTAGTTGCTTAGTGCAACATTACATACACATTTATACAGCACTAATATAAATCTACTTGTGTGTTATACTTGGTTTCGCATTTAATAACTACCCACAAACCCACAGCAGCAGTGCTGTGCTTCTGTGTGTGTATAAATGTATGTAGTTTATTACAGTTATTTTGCTATCTCCGTCAGTCTCCTTCACTCTAATTTACGAGTCTATACGTTAATATCCCTTAATAAATTATAATAGTATTGTATACATGTGTGTATTATTAAATATCTCATAATAATAACACATACTCACTTAAACGTAATAACATAATTCTACGAAAAATAAATGAGAATAAATAATAAGACCTATTCCCATACCCTCACCTCAACTCCATACTATACTCACATAAGTACCTACCTAAGTAGTAGCATTGTTTTTTCGCGATAATCTATTATGCATATACATACATACGTTCCTACTAACATTAACACGATAACGATAATGCTGTTATATAAACATTAGATTTATTGTTAGATTGAAAGCAAATCAGAAAAATGTATATTTGTTATTTATGTGTTACATAGTAATACAACACATCATAATATTTGTATTTGTATACTGTGTACATTGAACCAGAAATTTTATTTTTGCAATCTTCCAGCTCAATTAGTCTTAATGATATGTAAAGTAATTTACTAGGTGTCAAGTATGAGTTAGTAAGTACCTAATACAGAAATGCATACTAATTGTTGCTCTCCTGGATTAGTGTTACTGTATAACTACCAGCTATTGAATTGTCACCAATCCAAATATTGAAATGAGATCAGCTAATTTATGTTATGCGAGTTCTGTGCATTTTTATTGTCACTGCTTTTGCTTTTAGTATAATATTCTTATGCATTATTCATTTGTTTAATAATATCTTAAAAATGAGATAGAATCTGAAAGTGTGCAACACATCCAAAAGGTTGAACATGAAATAGTCAAACGTGTTTTTTATCAACGTAAAAAAATTAATGAAAGTTGAAGTAAATGCAACTACTTGTGATATACACAATCTCAGTCATCGCTCACAATTCAAAGGAAACAAACAAAAATATTTTTCAAATTTAGAGTGAATGGCAGCTCTGACATTCTAATTCATTGAAAGCCTCCCAAACTAGAGTGTAAACAAGGTTTATTATTATTTTTCTTTACAGTTGCCCATTGTAAAGACAATAAGCTTGTCTACTTTAGTATTTAAGCTACGAACTGTACACAGTACACGTTACATTTACAAAAGAATGAAAATGGTTGAGCGATTATTATGCGTGTTTACAGTCTGCATACATACTTGCAAAATATTTTTATTTTGCCAAATAAATCTCAACCTATTCCAAAGAAAGAAGTCTGCAAAGAAATTAGAGCATTTCTGCATTGCATTTTCATTTTCAATACTGTTAAATAACAAGGAACCTTTGGACAGGAATCTTAACCTAGTAATAAGCAATTTTACAATAGTGGAAGTGCAAAAGCACTTTGTATTTATTTTTTATGCAATCTCGCCCGCATCACCAACGAAACATACATTGACCCATGCCATGTCCACAGATACCCCTATACCTATAGAGTGTCTAATCAAATCCCAGATCAACATGATTTCATTTTGTTGCGTATTTGAGTCACATAAGAAAATGTTATAGCACAAGATGAAGTAAAAACTAATTGGTTTAAATCAGTTCAACACGTTCTTCAACATGGAAGTAAACTTGTACAACTGTAGGCGAAATGTCGGATAATTATATAATAAAAACTTGTACAATAACCACCTAAGTGTGCAGCGCGTGCTGATTAAACGTATACACCACCACACCAGAGGTTACACAGTGTTTTCAATTGAAAGGAATTTTGCTAGACTAATAATATTGTTATGTTATTGCCAATAATTATCAGTCCATGTCATGAATCATGAATCATGAACATTCATTTTCGTTTGAGTGTATTGTAGGTACAATGTACATAGTGCTGCATTGCATGCACTGCTCTATATTTCCATAATAACTGAACTGCACTAGTTCTAGATTTTATCATAGCTTTTAATCATACTAATACACCAGAGCAATTGAAATGTAAAAATATAACACCATTGCATTAAGATATGTATTAACAGTTGCAATAAAATTATGACCTTTCTGCCGCAGTGACAGGGTCATGTCCAAATTCCCATTGGGTTTTTATTCCAGTTTTAGTTATGAAATTTCTAGCACCTGTTTTGCTTTTGTACTTTTACATGCGAACACTGTCAGGAAAGTAATCATTTGCTCATACACTCACAGGAAATTACTCAATATCGCGTTGGCTGCCTGGGACTTTATTCCACACTCGAAATATGGTTCACACACTTGACACAGTTTGCAGTCTACACAGCCAATATCAAAACACAGATTCTACTACAATAACTATACAACTAAACCTCAACCTGGGGCTATCTATTCTTTCAATTTATTCACTTAGACCACTTCTACATAAGTAAATACAAATGTATACTTATTTTTGCCCTGTTTTCTATTCGTGTGCATGATTCTCCTAGGAATACAACCGCAATTATTCTCTCGTTATGGACAATTATCCCAATAATTACTGTTCTTCATGTTTTTTACCATTTACAGCCACTATATTATACCCACACACCACTTCAAATCTAGTTCCCTTTATTATCATCCTCTCCATACTCTAAACCAAATAAAGGTATGGAGTTGAGTATGACATGACACGTTGTTCTTTCAGAGAGATAAAACACCCATTTAATAAAAGGAATAACAACGGACAATGAGAACCATTCAGAGATATTATTATTCATATTTTCATTTCGCTCTCCTTCAAACTCATCGTAAAGTAAAAGTGAACTGAATAATTAGGTATTAAATTAAATGCCTTTTCTCTTGTTTGATTCCTGTGTCACGTATTCATCCCTTACAGCTTATGATGACTCTTACATGATTCTCTCGTACAACACCTACAGCTCCAAGAAGTTAGCTTTTACATACCTACACTACTGCTACAGATACTACACACATCATACCCACCACATCAAACCCCTTGTACTTTATGCATGCAGAAGGTTTTTAGCACAGAAGGAAATCCTTGTTAATCATATAATATTTATGTGATAGCATTAGTTATTAGCTACAAATCCTATCTCATGTCCTATCTTACACATGCACCCTTACTGTAATTCACATTCACATAATATATGTTACGGATTAGGTTTTGCATGCGAGCATCCCGATTAATAGTTATTAAATGTAGGTAGTAGCTATGCAATGGTTGTAGATGTCTAGGTATGTAATGTAGAGCTATAATAGATACCTGACACGTAAGTATAATATAAACCATAAAATATAAACACAGTCTAATGTGCAGTTGTCGTAAGATTCATTGGGCAAAGGAAAAATCCCTCGTTGTACGTAATTTTGAGTGAGTTGAAATTGAAAGTGGAAGTTCTGAGTTAGTACCTAATAACTGCATGTGGTACTTAGGATTTTTGCTATTTATCTTCATAGGTATACTACGGGATATGCAATCGTCAAGACAAGTACAACTGTGTTCTGTGCAGATGCAATATATTAGTAAGTAGAGTGAAAAAAGATGAAGTAATCAAAGGATAGAGTAGATTAGGTCATGTAATATGATTGATGTCGAGTAGTCCACTCAACTCTGTGCTTTTACCGTACACAAAGACGTGCTACAGCTTCTCCTCTACACAAAAACAACCGTGTACGTTAGTTGCTATGCTCCATAAGATGTGTAGCTAATCTAATGTGGACCAAAAGATCTCGGTGTATATGTGTATGTATGTATATATATTCTGCCACACTTAACATTTACACACAACCACCACCTTTATTGTAAAGCCAAATAAAATAACATGTGAACATGCAGCCACACAGCCTCGCCTCCTATGTGATTTGATCTTGTCAGACTCTTCAGAGTGTATAAACTATTTTACTGCAATTGCCAATGCCTTCCCTCATATATTCTCCTCATCACTCAGACTCGGCGTATCTAAGCTATCTCAAACTAAATAATAGGACAGGTATGTACTACAGTATAAAACTTGATGCGTTAAATAATATTATTAGTAATTACTACATCAATGTTTTAGTATATGTATATTATGTAGTAAAGATAGTCAAAATGTCAGAGGCTTATTGCATTGCATTACACTGCACACCGAAGCTCAGATCTAATGCTGTGTATAAACATTTAAGATGCAGTACCATAGAGTGTGGATTATTCTCTATACATGGCAATAGAGTGCTAGTGGTACCTGTGCAGATTTCTATGTAATCGTAATTGGCAAACATTGGCTTCAGATTTTCTATGATTGTCTCAGAATGTATGCACACATAATATTTATACGTGTTAAACTTATATAATATTTCTTGCTGACCTAGTTGCAATGAAGTGGTCACCTTTTGCCAATACACAGAATATGCACATGACGAAAAACATGTGTGTGTGTTGTGTTTGGGCTTTAATAGACTGTATAAGGTGAGATACAACTAGAGCTTTGCTATGTAACATCGTACAATGTAAAAAATCCTTTTCACTTGTGCATAAGATTTATACATATACTTATAATATGTGACCAGATCAGACGTGGTGTTTGGTGTAGTGTGCACTGTTGTACGATTACGTTATGTTACATCAAAAACCGGAATTGGCACTTTCAACAGCAGCCGTGGCCCTTCTCTCTTGCTGTTCGAGCTTTGCATAGAGCATATAGCCATTGCAATCCCTACTTATGACTTAACGTATTATAAAATATTATTGTTATTATGCTCTTTACACATTATTACTCTTTGCCTATTATGTCATTTCTACATTTTCAACTCAACTTCTTAAGTCTATTTTAACAGTCCGATTGCAAACTGCCCATAAATAATGTTACGTACCTATTCGTTTGTGTGGGGATTATCAACCTAAGCGCGAACAGCTACCGTCTGGGCTTTGTTTACTACCTGTAACGATTTATGAACAACCTACTGCCTACCTAAAACTCATTGTTAAAAAAACGAGCAGCCATGTACCTGTCGTAGGTAGTGACACACGTACTTTTAGTCTAGATAGACTCATCATCATCATAGTATTGAAAGTATAGTTTCGCAATTCGCCAAAAAAAGGAAATTCCATACGACGCTTCAAGTTTTCATACAAACAAGAAATAGTTAAGTATGTAAGAAATTATGTAATTAGAATAAAGAAATGAATATTAAATTCTTCAGCATATTTTCCAACAAAACTAATGAAAATTTGCAAGACAATTTTTTCTACAATTGTCACTTATAAGTACATCTATTTGATTAGATAATAATAGCCTTTTAAGTGAGTAGAGCTACAGATTTAAAAATGAATTACAAATTGGACTTGTGAATGAATAGGCGTATTGGAATTTAATAAAATAAATACTAGGTATCTACTCGTAACACAATAATAACATATTGTACATTGTGTACACCTATAGGAGTAAAAAGTATTTCATTATATTGTATTAAATACAATTGAATCGTTTAGCCAAAGCTAATCCAACATTATACTTCTACTTACTAGCATGATAAGTGTATTGACTCTGTAGGTAGACTAACAAATAGAGCTTTGAGCAACGAGTGTTTACATTTGCTTAACATTATAATTTTCCACTCTGTGTAATTAGTAATTTTTTGCATGAACGCAGTAAGTTGATCCAACAATGAAACCACCTTATACGTTCATATTATTATCAGGTATGGCAAATGCTCATTGAGAATTTCTTCTGCGTTATGTTATGCGTATGAAGTAACAACTACTCCTGATATCCCATGAGTCATCCATGTTACTACAAACACATTTCTTTACGTTGATACCAACGTACAACATACATACAACACCATTTTACAGTGCATAATATCCAAAGTCCACTTTGTAAATATTCTTTGTACAAATACAGCAGCATGCTATTTATTAGCTACTCGGAATTCGTATTTATTTATGAATGAGTTGAGTTTTAAAAGAGAACTGCAAAAATTGACAGTTGATTGACTAGAATGGTGACACATGTCTCTTTGGTCAAAGAATCTGTTTTTGTTTCGCATTTGCATAAAAAGTGAGTCTCATTCTTACATTTAGAGTGTTTAGCTCAAAACTGAGTTCCTCATGACTATTTTATCTTTCTATAATAATGCACTCGACCTAAAGCACGAAGAAATATTCTAATCTCTAACGATTCTAAGCTTTGAGCTGTGGAAAGATTATGTGAGTACTACATAGGAGCTTTATTCAAATCTGATTTTGTGAGTCATTAATGAATTGGTTTGAATGTGCTGTAAGTGGATTTAATGTGAGGTGCCCTACAGTCGAGCTTTTGTTGTGTGTGATGTGATTGTAATTACATACAAGTTGCTATTATTGCTAGGTGTTTAGTATTGCGTTGCAGCATAAACAGAGAGCTGTTATTTCATAACCCTTTTCCACCAATGTACAGTGTAGTGTCTCTATGCTGCATTCTGTGTTGAGACGAGACATTAGATTTGAATGTAATGTCTCGTGTGTGATGTGATGATGTTGCCTGATGGTTAAAAGAGTATTCTACTAGCTGACCGTTAATTACAAATTTCACTTTTCATTTCTCTCCCTCCTTTGTACTAATAATGTTGTGGAGTGGACTGTGGATGGGTTGTGGACGCTTTTCGAGAGCTGGGGCTGGTGCTGCAACGCTTACTTTGGCTTTGACTTTGCTCAAGTGTTATTCTGCCCTGTGCTGTCTCTTGTGGCTTTTTGGTTAGCGTTTTTGGTTAGGACGACGTGCCTCAGCCTCCCTATACTCAACATACATCCAAAATACTATTTGACAATGAGAATGAGACTTGCAACTTGTGACTGTGCTTTTGCTATTACAGAAACTCTGTTGTCTTGTGCGTGGTCTCTCCTCTTTGTCTCCTTTAATGTTTCATGTCCGCATTGCATACTTTAAAGCTATTTACTACTCTCAAATCGTAACTCAAAGGCTTTCATATCCATACAAGAAAGAAATACAAGGAATCGCTTTATAGCCTTTCGTTTGCATTCTATTGTACTCTGCAGATGATAAACACTCGACTTATATAATGGCCTGATATTTTATATGTTGTTATTAGCTATTATATCAATTTATACTTCATGTTAAATTTTAATTGCATTCTCTTACTATAGTAAAACAGTTAAACTGCTACACCCACCTCTACTTAGACCTCTTGTACTAATCCAATCACACAAAGTGTTATTATTTATGAATGATTCCTCTTCTCACAATACTATATTAATATATTATAGGAACGTAGTATCTATCATATAAATACTACTGTCTGTATGTGTTTCAAAATTATTAAGTCTGTGGGATAAATCATTTACAAATAGGATGAGGTATACTTGTAGGTATTAGGAATGTATACTTAGTATAGAGTGGGTTGGCTATGTAAATCTCTTGAGCTATTATTGGTCAACTTAGTTTCTTCTGTCAAACGGAAAAATAATTTTGTTTGATTGCAAAAAGGTCCTTTACTCGTCGATCTCTCCTTTTTCGTACAAATAAATATAATTTATAATGTTCTTTTTGTCTCCGAGTAAAGTGATTCGTTGCAAATGAATTGGTAAGTAACACAACAAACGGACAATTTGTCTTTGTGCTGTCTCATGGTGTTAGTGTTGTTGCACACTCACACACACAACTCAATGTATGAGGTTAGCTAATATTGCAAGATTTGTTTGTTTACATGGAGTTGTCTCAGCAGCTCTCTCACTATTTGATGTGACAATAATGAATTCAATTAACTTGTACGTGCAGAATATTAGTCAAGGGTTTTTACATACAAACTCGATTGACAAGACCTGAGATTACTTAAGAGATGTTGGGATATAATGGCAATATTAAGGAGTTTCGTGAGTAGGTTACAGTTGAGAGTGTGATACTAATAAAATAATAATATTATCTGAGTGAGCGAATACTAACAGAAACGTTTTACAGATAATGGATGGGTCATTGATACTTTAAGATACAGAGAGACAGTCTAATGGTTTATTAGTGAATAAGAAATAACAATGCTGCATTGTGGATTAAAACTAAGTAGGTAGCTAAACAATATAATATCTAACTAAAAGGGTACTTTCGCAGGTAGGGACTAAGAGTGATGGCACAGTCACAAAATAAAACAAGTACAAAATACAGACATAGGCAAGACATGTGGATTCATTTAAATTCTTTGCACGGAGGATGAGTGTGATAGGAAATCAAGGAAATGGAAATGAGGAAAATTAAATTGCATTGAGTCTTTATAGGAATGAATGCATTAGGCCATGCATGAACAAATAACGGGATTCGTAGTAGCAGTAGAATACTTATATGCACTTATACACTGAACAAATAGAGGGAAAAGTTGTCGAGTTTTTATATTTGTGTATGGTGTGTAGGTATATTTGTCTAACACTCAAGAACCAGAATACAGAGATGCAACTTAATCCGTCACACAAGAAATCACTGTTAATTACTGCGGTAGACACATTACATGCTCATGCATTACTGCATATTCAATTATTAGTATAGCTTCAGTTAGGAATTTTATGTCGAAGAGACTCTTTTCGTTATTTGTCACGAAATTCCTAAAAATGAGCCAAATTTATTTCTTTTGCTTACGTGAGAATAAGACCCGCGTGTAAAAAGATAATCCAAAGTAAATCCGAAAGAAATCCAATTGGTGCCTAGGACACGAGGTTTTTCAATAAATCACAAAAGAATCAACGTTCCAAAAAAGATTGATTAAGGACACTTTTGAAAGAAAACCAAAGAACAAAGCACAATTTCGGACTCAAAGTCAATTTCAAAGTATGCGAACTGGAAAATAGGAAAATTGGGTTGCACAGGTGAACTGTGAGACAGAATGATTGTTTGGCCGCACTTATATTAATTTATATTTTGATAAATGAATTTTGTTAAGTAACCGGTAGAGACACAAGACAGGTGCTCTCATGAGGAATGGGCTTTCTCAAATAAGCCATGCAGATGTAACTTTCCACGTTATAAGACGTGAGGGTGGCCTTCATGTTTCTTTGATGACGAAAAGGGGTCTTTAGTCTTTACCCCCTCCTGTATATTATTGCATTTTGTTTTATTTCATGTCAGATCGAAAGTTGAGTTCCTCGCCTGGCTCTCTCTCTCTTTTACTCATACGTTCAACTTTGCCTTTACTAATACACTACAGCTATACACACCAATTCATTCATTCTCCTCTTCTTATTACACACACATTTACACATACCACATACAAACACACACAGATCCAAGATTCGCACATATACATACATACATACATACATACTATAGACATACAACCCAAAACGTTTCTACATTATATCTGTGCACACAATCCATGGCATGCATGGCAATAATAGCAAAGTGAATCTACACATGGAATACTTAATGTACTTATACTGTGCAATGCATTTCACTATTCTTTACGCAGTAACCATAATCAACAGAAATTATGTTAGCTTACTGTACCACTGCACTGCACTGACTTACATTTACCTATATGACGTTAAATTGCTCACACATACACACCAAACATTACTTCGCACATACTGAAGTTTGTTAGTCACGTACCTACTCGTCAATTCACAACATATCTCTTCAATGTGTTCTCTCACTATTCCAACTCAGCAGAACGTAAAGAAATGTGATTCTAGCGTTCATACATAATAATGATTTTGCATTGTACTCTACTCACTCACTCAGACTCGTCTTTTTCTCATAGCAAATAAATTCTCTACGTGTTTTCCTACACACTAGTACAAATCTTACAGTACAACATTCCGAAGTCCAATGAGTTACGTATACCTTGTCAGTTGTACTTACTTCTACATACATATACCTTGCCTTTGCCTTTACAGACCACTTATCGAAGCAACAGAGTGTGGGCTCATATTATCACAAGCAGATCTTCAGTACGAGGCATACACGCTGTGTATTTCATTTAATGTTGCATATATGCCAACAAATAAACAAATGCATGATTTGAATTCGAAATGAATGAACAAATCTCCCAACAACACAGCAAAACGACGTAATCTTGACTTTTGTTACATCGTTTCGTCTGGCAAGGCACACAGAAAGCAGTCACACATGATTTACTTATTTTTTGGTATTTGGACAAATTACAGTACATGTAACTCACCTTAATGAATCATTTCCGGTTATATAACATATATGTACATCCCCTTGGTTGACAGCAAATCACTTATAATGCACCATCCTATCCTGAAGATTCTATATCGCTTGTACAGGGTGAGCATTTTATATCTGACCCTTTACAAGTGCTTATAACAAGTGCAAATGTCAATTAATATAAGGGTTGT